>JADRCD010044739.1:6750-17621 GCA_019843815.1 Montemys delectorum | reverse complement strand
GGGGTCATATGTGTTAAACAAGTGCTCTGCAACAGAACTTCACCCATTGTTGGAAATTGTTAGTAGAAGATTAAAGAAAATATTTTCTTTGATCCTCTCATCCATGTTGTTATGTTCAGTGGTGGTGTCATTGCTAAGCTCTTATTTAGGCAACCACATGGTTGAGATGTCTGGCACATAGAGAGTTCTTTAGGCTTGAATCTTCGGTTGTCCGATGCGAGAAATGCTATAACTATATCAAGAAATTAGATCTGAAATGCTTTTTTCCTGTAAAGGACTGAGAGATTTTGAGACTGAGTTTATTTGTGCTTCTGAATAGGTCATCGGAAGACACTGGGTTTCTATGTTTTACCTCGAGTTGGTCTCCAAGAAAATTTGCCCTCCATGTCTAGCCTCTGAGGTTCTCCCACAAAATGTTGACTACAGTATTTCCAAAGTCTTACTTGTGTCACTTAGGAATACATTGAAAAAGAGGAATCAATGCCATTTTTATTTTAAATATTTATATATATTGGAGTTGATTGTTTTCAAAGAAAGAGTTGATCAGGCAATGTATTCCTCTCCATTTCCAGAAATTGAAGTTATATTTCCTTAAACAGCCAAACATGCAAAATTACCCACAGTTTGATCCCATTGTTTATATTCTTTGTACACTTAATTCTTATAACACAATCTACATTTAAACCAAAGCATTCTTCCTAATTTATTTCCCTTATGCTTTTGTACCACCATACCTTTATTAATGTCACAACCATCTGGAATGTTCTGTTTCCTAATTTTATCAGTATGATTAGGGGCTGGATAGATGTTGTAGCAGTTAAGAATATTGATTGCTGTTCAAAGTAACCAGGTTCAATTCCTAGCAGTCACTTGGTGACTCACAACCATTTATAACTACAAGAGTTCTAATTCCCTCTTTTGGCCAACAAAGGCACCAGGCATGCTGCACATTGTGTATAATATTACTTAATTACTAGCATCCCCATAAAACCTGTTACTCAACATTTTTTAGCACTAATCATGCAGCCATTTGTCTCAAATATTTTCTCCTCCTTATAACTTATTTGCTCTATATTCACAACACCAGGAACACTGAGTATAAGTCTTTGATTCAGACTAACAAGGCAATAATTTTAATTATATTGGTTAAAGATCTCAAAATTTATGTTTTATAGTTAGAAATGCTTTATATATTTTCTAGATTTTACTCAGGGTTTTCAATAACCAAAGGAAGCATAATAGTTAGCAAGCCAGAAAATGAGTGACACAGAAATGAACAAATCAAAAAAAAAAAAAACCCAAAAGGGGAAAAGGGGGGGTAGATGCAATGGAATAGAAAGATGATGGACTTAAACCTAACCATATTAATGAAAATAGTGAGTGTGAATGGCCACATATCTTAATTACATGGCAGAGCCTATCAGAGTCAATAAAATGCAAAGCCCTATTACATACAGCCTTTAAAGAAATACTTTATAAAGATATGAATATGTTAAATCAAAAATAACAATGGATATAGCAGGCTAACATGAAAAATAAAACTGGAGTGGCTAAAGAATTATACAAAACAGATTTTTATCTAAAGAATACTGCACAACAAGAGAGGTTATTTTCATAACATGAAGATGGTAGTACAACTGAAGAGCATAACAGCACTATACATTTGTGTATCTAATAACTATGCCTCTAAATATGTGAAGCAAAAATAGAGAGAACCTTTCAACCATGTCAAGATGTTCTTGGCTATAAAAGTTTTCTTAATTGAATTTAAAAGCAAAGTTTTAAAGTGATGCATTCCAGATTTATGAAGTCAGTCAGAGCCTAGAGCAGGACCCTGTTTTTGTAACTATTTGGTTTCAGCTTTCACTTCTGAATAAGGAAGCAAAATTCCCGTGCTTTAATTAGGAAAACTTAGGAAATTTATTTAACACTTGAACTTCTGATTTGTTGGTTTTAAAGAGTGTCTACTGTGTCCACTCAATGTCTTAAAGAGTTATCTTAAAGATGAAGACATAATGATATAACTGATGACAGTTTATGAAATGTTCACATTATTGTTATTGACATTAAAGGGTCTTTTACTTGTTCAACAATTATGAATTTTCCATGTTTTTAGATTATAAATTAGTGTTCCTGAAAACTTTCACTTCCTTAAGACATTATGCTGTAACTCTCTTATACAGTAGTAATGTGTACTTTATTGCTTATGAGTAAGAGAATCACTTTAATTGCAAAAATGAAGCTTAAGAACTATAAAGGTGCATGTAGAGTAAGTTCATTAAATCAATGGCTTTGGAACGTCTATGACTGACTATGACCCAAGCTGAGAAATTATCTTGTAGTCGAAACACACACATATACCTTTACTTAATTGGACCAAGATTTCTGAAACTATATGTGTCCGTATAATGAGATGCATTGGGCTTTTATTATATTTTATTCTAGTTAATTCATTTAAGGAAAAAAATGATTATAACCAATTCAACTGATTTTCTGACCTGTAAGTAGGTTATTCAACTATTGTTCAAAAATACTATATGAGATAATTTTCAAGCAAAACTACATTCAAAATTAGGAAAATGATGGGGAAAATCCCATCATGAGACTTTGAAAAGATACTGAATACTGAGTTGAAAGGACTGTTAATGCCTTACTTATGCTTTGTCATTGAGATGATGCAGTTAAATTGGGCTAGCTTATTAAGTAAAGCATCATTAAAGAAAATATAGAATATTCAAATGCTCTCAAACATTTGCTGCAATATCATTTTCAATCAAGGCTTATACTTCAATTATGAAAAATTAAAATATTTGTTACTTTGAAAATCATCACTCTTGGGATCTTGAGAAATGTATCCAACCACAAAGTGTGTTGTTCTTCCAAGGACCTAGGTTCAATTCTCAGCATCAACATGACAGCTCACAACTGTTTGAGGTTCTGGTAGGGGATCCAGTGCCATCTTCTGGCCTCTGCAGACCCCAGATATTCGCATGGCACATAGACATACAATCAGACAAACAATCTGTACACATAAACATAAAACAAAGTAAATGTATTTTTAAAATCTTAGCTTCCTTAAGTTGCTTTTATCAAAATGTTTTACTACAATAGGGAAAAAATAAGACAGGATGAATACTATTACTTCTATCATAATTCATCTTTGATTTTGCCTAACTTCAATATAGTTTGTTTTATTGCAGTTATGGGGAATTTTCTCAAGTTTTGTGATATTTCTCTTTTATTGCTATATTACTTATGCTTCTTTACTTAGTGATGGAATATCTTCCCTCTTATAAAGGGACCTCTCTCTTTACTGATAGTTGTTCATTGTTTCCTTTTCTTTGTTGTTGGCACCAAATATTTCACTGCTTTAACTCATAGAAGGGGAGCATCTGAATAGACTCTAGGTAGAGTGAATAAGAACATAGGCTCTGAAGACAGGCAGCTCTATTCTTCCTAAATGTCTAGCCTTTGCCAAATCTCTCTTACTTCATTAAATCCTAGTGGAGTGAATGTTCAAATGGGGTTAATAGGTCTTAGGACAATTTATGAGGATGAGATGAAATAATGTGGATGAAACTTTTGGTGTAGAAAGCTTTATTGGTGAAAACACCTTAGCCACAGTGATCTCCTTACCTGATAGCTCACTTACAGGAATGAATCTTCCACAGCATGTGTGTGTGTGTGTGTGTGTGTGTGTGTGTGTGTGTGTGTATGTATGTGTATGTGTATATGTATATATATATTTCAGGATATTAATCCTCTGTCCAATGTGTAACTATCAAGGATTCTCTCCCATTCCGTGGGCTTCTTCCTCATTTGATTATTATTTTGTCTTGAGCTGTGCAGAATATATTATTTTTCTGGAATCCCACTTGTCAGTAGTTGACCTTAATTATTGAGCCAATGGAATATTTTTATTTTTTTATTTTTTATTTTTTTAGATATTTTATTTACATTTCAAATTTTATCCCCTTTCCCTATTTCCCCTCTGAAAAGGTGAGGCTGTAGTCTATACAGGCAACCTGGGCCCAGTCGAGAACAGGTCTGGAACTCTGGATTCCCAGTGGGCAATAATTTTTGCCTGTAAGGGACAGAAGGGGTTTGGCCATATCTCCTGGGACCCTAGCTCCTTTTTCATTTACAATTTCTCACAGCCTCCCCACAGGAGATGTGTGTTCTGTCAGGTAGACAATGCCCCAAGCTCCCAGCATTCTAGCTGGACCCTATTCCCAGTCATGTGACCACAGTCAGAGAGCCCCACCTCACAATATAAGGAGTGTTTTGTCACCTCCTCTCTCTTTCTCTCTTTCTCTCTTCCTTTCTTGCTCTCTCTCTCTCCTTCTCTTCTACTCCCCTTCCTCTCCTTTCTTTCTCTCCACATGGTCATGGCCAGCTTCTTTTCTCTTTCCTATTATAAAATATCTCACAATTGTGCATTGCCTCCATTTAATTAACATGCCACACAGCCCCAGCATCTGCAGCAGAGACATCCAGTCCCACATGAAAAATCTCCCTATTCCACCCCCAACTTTGCTCACTAACCCACCCACTCCTGTTCCTCTGCCCTGGGATTCCCCTACACTGGGGTATCAAGCCTTCATAAGATCAAGGGCCTCTCCTCTCATTGATGACCGATAAGG
This sequence comes from Montemys delectorum, assembly GCA_019843815.1. NCBI lineage: Eukaryota > Metazoa > Chordata > Mammalia > Rodentia > Muridae > Montemys > Montemys delectorum. The sequence goes on along the minus strand of JADRCD010044739.1, from coordinate 12,978 downwards.
CTATCCTCTGCTACATATGCAGTTGGAGCCATGGGTCCTACCATGTATACTCTTTGGTTGGCGGTTTAGTCCCTGGGAGCTCTGAGGGTACTAGTTAGTTCATATTGTTGTTTGTCCTAAGGGGCTGCAAACCCTTCAGCTCCTTGAGTCCTTTCTCTAGCTTCATTGAGGATCCTGTGCTCAGTCCAATGTATGGCTATGAACATCCACTTCTGTATTTGTCAAGCACTGGCAGAGCCTCTCACAAGATAGCTATATCAGGCTCCTGTTAACAAGCAATTGTTGGCATCCACAATAGTGTCTGGATTTGGTAACTGAGACAATGGAATTTTATCCTACACATTTAGAATCAAGGGGAGGACCTATGTTTTATTCTAGCAATTTCAGTGTTTTAGAGAGGTGTATAAATTTTTCATTATTATCTCTGATTTTTCTATGCTTGTAAATATCTTCCAACTTTTCCAAGTTATGTTTCATACTATCATCATAAATGATTGAATCTTGTATGATAGTTAAAGTTTAAAAATAGTGTCCAAAGAAAAGTGAAAAACTTCTCTCAGTGAAGCCCAGGAAGAATCAAATGTCAGTTTCTTCCCCTTAAAAATCTAATTTTTTATTCATTGTAGAGTTAAATGTTCCAATGAAGGATTCTCCCCTTTCCTTTACATATAAAAGTTAACCATTTTTGAAGACTATTGATTTAAAATTTTGAAGGATTTGGATAAAAGAAAAGGTAGGTAGGATTGATCAAATGGCATGACTGCTTATTTTCTTTTTTAGAACTGTCCTTCAAAATAAAACATCTAAAATGTAATTCGGACATGATTGTTGTCTCTATACCTTCCAATCCACATTTAAACAATTTAAGTATATGTTTCACCTTAGTAGTGAGAGTATCTGAGATTTATTCCATGATTCTGCTCTTCATTGAAAAAGATATAACATTCAATTCTAATTTCTGGGATGTACAATTTAAGAGTGATACCTACTTTGACAAATAGAAAACAAGTCACTTAGCAATTACCCTTCTTCTAGGTCTCTGTATGTAGTTCAATATCTGTAATATGAAAGGTACTCAATTTATTAGTTTAAAAGCAAACTGATTTAAAAAAAGCAAGCCAGGGAAGATTTAATTTAGTAAGTATCCATCCCTCCCTGGTAATGTTCTCTGCTACTTGGATATTATATATGAGGATATTTTTGTGTTAGCAATCAGATTTTATACTCACTCTTCATGGTTTAACTAATTTGTAGAAACTTTTTCATGGTTATATGTTACAGGATATATTAAAAAAGACCATCCCACAAACTCTCCTGGCCTGCAGGACCACATTCTTTTCTAGTGCTGTCGGTACTGGCTAGCCATATCACTATGTCTCAGTGGGCTCCACCAATTTTTTCCTGAGTAGCAAGATAATCTTGATTACATGCAACACTCCATACATCCCACAATCAGTCCTTTAGCTCCTAGTTATCTGGTAGAGACATGACCCTTAAGGCTGAATTATCCAGTCAGTTTATATATCAATAAGTGTGGAGAGCCCTGCACCGCGCCCTGAGATGGCCCCGGCTTCTGCTCCTTGCTGGAGTGCTAGAGTGATAAACAACTCCTTATTTGGCTGTGCTTGCTGGCTTGGTTTGCTTCCGCATTTGGCATCCTAGCTGCACATTCCACGTGGCCTCGTGTGATAGGCTTGGTGTAGAGCATTTAAGGGCCTGGGGTGTTGCCCTTAGGGTCAGAAGATTGTTCAAGGTTCCTGAATAAACTGCTTAAAGAAGAGCTCTTGGGTTGCATCTTCCTTGCTGGTCGAGGTGGAAGCGACAAATAAGATCACAATTTACAAGATGCCAATACAATAATTTCAGAGCCAAATGATAAAGACAATATTTTAACCCAATTATTCTAACTTTGTGAAAACCTTAACTACTTGTGGCTGTTTAAAACCACGTGGGGTCTGAATCGTCCTCCTGTTTGTCTGCTTCCATGTTGATTCTTCTGTTTCTCCTCTGACCTCCCACCTCACTCCTAAACTTCTAACTCTGCCTCCTTATTCCTGTCTAATCATAGACCTGTCATTGCCCTAATGTGATTAGACAGAGCAAATACTACAACATTTTTGTTTCTGCAACTCGCAACTCTTCCTGTTTAATTAAAAAAAAACCAGCTTTCTCTCAAAATATAAATTGAACACAGCTATTACATATTGTAAATTATATGGTAAAGAGAGATTTAACACCCAGTCCAATATTTTTGTCAATAAAATTGAACACTATTTTCTATCCTAACTTAAAAGACAAAAGCTTTGGACTTGGCTATGTCTTGGCTTTAGATTGTGACATCTGAAAACCATTCTATCAAAGTAAAAAGTCTGGGCTGGCTAGGGGACTATGTAGTTTTTCAACACCATCAGAAATCCAAGAATGACTGATAATAATTGAAAATAAATAGGAAGCCTAACACAGCTTCCAAAAATTTAGCCAATTGATAGAGACTGCTGAACACCTGGACAGTCCTTACTTCAAAACATTAGAGCATCTGTCTTCAGCCTTCTGGCCCATGGACTTCTAATAGACAAGAGAAACAGGAATATTAAGGACTTGCCTACTCTGTCTCTTCAGATTTAAGCTGTCCTAAGCCTGAAAATGTGTCCTTTCTTTGGACAGTATTTGTCTGTAGCTGAAGAGACAATTCTTGCCTGGTGGCTGTTTTACCACAACTGGAGTAACTCAAGATGCTTGACTTCTTTGAATCTAAGACAGGGAAAGCTGTCAGTAGCAGACTAATCTCAACCAATGAATAAATAACATTAAACATCACATTCTGTGGATTTCTGATGTTTTTGAAAACCAACTATCTATGTAAAGAATCTGGACTCTTTTCTGTTAACTATTCTCAGTTATTTTTAGTTAACATCTTGAAAACACACTAACAATAAACTCAGAGCCATGAATTTGTTATTTGGCCCTAAACTCACAGGCTTAAACATCTCAGATCTGTTTATAGTAACAGCAAAAGAAGGACTGGGTCTAAGCCCTGTACTTTCAAATATTTCCTATCCATAGAAGAAATTTATACCAATGATAACCTTGATTTTATATCAAAATAAATTCTGTACCAAATAAGAACTTATGACTTTAACTTAGTTACTATTGTAAAGATCTCTATCAAATGAGATTATGGCTATACAATCAATTCTGGCTATTTCTTCCCTGTTCCAAATATGACCATTTCTACATTCCCTAGAAAGACAACCTATTAATAACCCTTTCTAGCCCCAAAGCCTAGGGAACTGGGTCAATGACTCTTCATAACTTCTTCAAGCTGAACATGGGTGTTGAGATATTATGAGGGGGGAGAGTAGGGAAAACAGGATTTATTAGTCTCTGATGTCTGTGTCTTGACTGGATCCAGCTGAAGTCTAGGATATCAGGAGTTCAAACAGGCCAGTTCAGCATGTCTAATGAGGAAATTCACCAAGACTGTATATTCTGTAATATATAAATCTCAAAACAAAATTTCAGTATCATCAAGATATTGTAAATTAACTAAAGGATAACCTTATTTAAAATTATATTCAGATATCATTTAAAACATGAAATATTTTCTGTTTATAATTTAAATACCAGTCATCTTTACTAAGAAATGGAAATTGAGTTCTGGTAAATCAAATTCAGTGAGCAGAAGACTTCTTCAAAGGAGAGACATTGACAGATATTTTAATAATATATTACCCTGGAAATTATATTATGTTCCAAATGACAAATGTGGGTCTGTTTCCTATAAAAATTAATAGTCTATTTTTGACAATTGATGAATCCCTTCATTAAACTAAAATACATTCAAACAAAACAACCCGTTAAAGTTAAAGATGTATTTTTAAATTTGTAACATTGCATAATACGACACACATATAACTAAATAATGAGGCATTCCATTGCTTTTCAATACTTATATAATATTATCTGTTAAAAATATTATGTAGTTTCTTTTATTTGTTAAAGTAGTCTTACTATTTTAATAGAGAATTTGTATTGTGACACCATTAGGTCACTAACACTACATGGAATGAAGTTTCATTGAACTTTTATGATAAGATACACAATGATCCATTTCAATGAAGAGAGGTCTTTTCCTTTCACAGTTTGAGGGATTAGTTGGGTGGGTTCTTTCCCTGAGAGTAGTAATGCCTTTATTCCAATTGTCTTTAGGCCTCTCTTTAAACTTCTCATCTTCTTGAGGTCAGTATTTGGCTCCAACATTACAGTTTTGGAAACTTTACCTCTTCAAACTTTTCATTGTTTTGTTTATGTTTTGTCTCACTTGTTCTTTTTCAGTATAGATCTGCCTAAGAGTGATCTCTAATAATCACACAACAGAGTCAATATTGGGCTGTTTTGAGGTCTTTGCTTAAGATAATTAGTCCATTACTTTTCAGTTTACCTTAGGCAAATTGTTAAGACAATGACAAAGGCAGTCACATTCTTGGTCAAAATATCACAAGAGTAGTCTCTAGCCCAATTGCTAATGTTATTATTCTCTGAAATCTCTTGAGCAGAGCCACTATAGTGTACATTACTCTCATCACTACTGTCCTCCAAGCATCTAATAGGATGTCCTGTTAAGACCTACTTACAACATTCAACTGTTTTTCTAGTACAAAGTCTTCTATATTCTCTCAACAAACAGCATGCTGAGGCATATAACAGCAATACCCCAGTGCCTCATATCCACTTCTGTCATAGTTACTTCATTTCTGTGAAAAAACTCCACAACAAAACAACTTATAAAATAAAGCAATTCATTTTGGGCTTGATTACAGTTTCAGAGGGTGAGACCATGACTGTCATGGCAGGGAGCCAGCCTGGCAGGGTGCTAGAGCAGGTGTTAGAAACTTCCATCCTGATCTGTAAGTTAGAGGCAGAGAGAATGAGACTGTATCTGGCATGGATTTTTAAAAAAGTTGACCCCTAATTATGAATCTCCAACAAGGCCACACCTCCAAATCCTTTCTATTCAGTTCTACCAACTGGAGAGCAAGCATTCAAATATAGGAGCCTATGGTGACTATTCTCATTCAAATCACCACAAGTGGCTTACATGAAACACAAGAACATGTGTTCTCTAGAGTACCTAGATTGATGAAAACTGTCATGTAAAAACATCAGGAAAACAAGAGATGGTTTCACAGAAGATAAAGAATGAAAAACAAATTTATTTTCCACATTTCTTGTTAATAAAGAGAAGCTTTCCTATGGTGTTCTCACAAATAGGCCATCTAGTTATCTTTTGTTTCTCACAGACCTGTTTACATCAATGATTCAAAATATCTTCAGTCACTCTCCGTCAGACTTTCATTCCTCTTTTTCTACACACACACACACACACACACACACACACACACACACACACACACACTATTCTAATTTAAATCACTTATTCTACCTCAAATAATTCCACAAAACTTTTGGGAACTGTGGTTAATTCTTCCAAACAGGGATATTTTCCCCTGTTCTCATAGGACAAAGTTGTCAGTCAGGAAGAGGTAGTGAGTGTACCTGTTTCTTTAGTGTTCATTTAACATCATTTCATTTCCTCTTGAAAACAAATTAAAATAAAAAAGATTTCAAAGAAATGTACATATACATTGTTATGCTATCTTTTCATTTAGCACACTGCATATATATTTAAACACGCTTCATGAGAAAACTTGGGTGTCTTGCCTACTTCAATGAGTAAATCATATGCTATATCTCCATTTGCTGCCATTCATTTTAACTTATGTGAAATGAATTCAATGTGAATTACTCTCCAATAGCTAAAGTTCAGGCAAATGTTTTATGCTCTAGAGACTGGCTCTACTCAACTTCTGCTTCTGGCCTTTGACTATGTACTTTTGTTTTCATATTATAAATAATTATTGCTATTTAAAATGTACTTTGTATGCATAAGTTATAAATTTAGTGGCTCAGTTTGACCAGTCTAAACAATAACTTGTTGTTATTCAAGCTAAATTGTGAACATTTAAAAGGCAAGATTTTTGTGTTTAACTTTATATAATCTTCAGCAATATATACTCTGCATTTAGCAAATTATCAGCAATTCATTAAATTAATGAAATGAGTAACTGATTATTCAATGCTTTACAAAGCTTGGGAAATATGTCACAAAGGGAGTGGGAAGTATATATATATATATATATATATATATATATATATATATATATATAT
>JADRCD010044703.1:7493-21994 GCA_019843815.1 Montemys delectorum | reverse complement strand
AAGGTCAATGTAGTAAACCTGGAGGATAGGATAATGGCTGATATTTCTAGTCTGCTCACTGTATGCTAGAGGCTAATCAAAAAAATCTCTTGTCTTCCCGTCAGAAGCAGATGGCATGATGATTGAGATTATCCATGCTTTAATGAAGGAAGCTTTGCTACCTACATCCTACATGTCCCAAATCATGGACATGCTGGTAAATAGGGGCTGGGATTTGAACCCTGGCAGCTGTGTTTGGGATGTTTTCTTCACCCCTGTCTCCTATCTAGTTTGAGAGACATTTCTTGGAGCTGTTTGCAAAGTTTATTTTCTCTTTGATTTTGTTTCTCTCAATTGCACTGTTTGTTTGCGTCGGCATTTTCCATTGTTATTGATATTATGTGACATAATTATATGCAAGGAACAGAAGCAGAGAGCTGACTATGCCTCTGAAAATCAAAAGGGAATATTTGTGGGGGAAACCAAATTGAGAAATGGCTGAGTTTATGGCCACTAACATCTGTTCTTCTAAGGAACTTTAATTGGTATTATGTATGATGTGTGTGTACATGTATTTTTGTTTTGCTTTGTTCTGGGTGGGCTTTGTTTTATTGTGTTTTGTTGGTTTGTTTGTACTTTTTTGTTTGTTTTCTTCCCAAAGACTTTTTGCTTCCTGAAGATTTGGACTGCCATTGCTGTGTAAAAGACATAGCCTGTATGTCATGGGTGATACCCCTAGAAAGGCTTAATATCCTACCCAACAAAAACGCAAGCCAGCAGTATTCATGATAAATGTTCTTTCCTCCCGGACCCGCTATATCCAGAGAGTGGCCAAGGTCGTTTTCGTGTCATTTTCCTGCCTCTACTCTGCTAGCTTCCTACATTGACCCCTGGAGGCTTTTTAATAACTGACTCCAAGGAGCCTTTGCTCTAACCAGCTCTGCTCCACACTGCCCCCTAGCGCTACATCCATGACCTATGCCTAGGCCACTTCCTGCTTCTGAACTTGCTAGCACTTCTTGCTCCCAGAAGCATGACCAAGAACAACTTCTGGTTGCAGCCAGTCCTGTCTGCCAGCACTTCTACTTCCTCCCAGTAAGCAACACTTCAGCCAGGAGGGTTTAAGAGTTCCTTCCTCCTAATCCCTCCACATATTTCCATTTCTGCATTGTTCTTTAGTCCAGGGATGCATAACACTACTTTCAACTTCCCAAATGTTTCCTAAGCAGCCATATGTCATGGGTATTAATGTAGAAATCTGGAGCCAGACTTCTAGGGTGCATGTGCTCATTCTGCTCAGGAATGGTTTCCTAAGTGTGCCACACAGTGACTTAGAGCTCAAGCTTGGGTTCTAGGTATGACATAACATTAAGCTGACACTATGTTGATATTCTTCTTTAAAAAAGAAATAATTAATACTATGTATTAGTTTAATATTTTTCAGGAAATTCCAGATACATAAATATTCATAAACTAAATCAATATCTCATACCATATAAGGAATAAGCTCTACCATTGAACGTCAAGGAAGAGGAGGCAGAAAGAATGTAAGAGCCAGAGGGCAGCGAGGAGTGCTGCAAACACTTGCCTCTGGGAGTGACAGGGTGAGTCATTCCTGAGCTCAAAGCAGCTGTGCTTACCTACATGAGACCTGCACAAGAGCCGGCCAGACAGAATTCTGTTGTAGATAGGGTAGATGGTTTCTTAATGAGGAGCTACTTCTTAATGAGGAGCTATTGGCAGTTGATTGTTGCTGGGGGAGGGACATTCATTCATTTTTAGGATGTGGCCACCAGCAGGTTTCCCATACTGTAGTGGATGCCTCAGACCCATACATATGGGCAACGCTAACTGACCTTGGAAAGTTATTTTAAAAATTATGACATTAGTAGGGAAAGCAATTAAGGAGGATAAGGGGGGATTTGGAGGCGGGAAATGGGCCTAAATGTGATATTTCATTGTATACATGTATAACATTTTTAAGAATAAAGAAAATTTAAGAATGCATTGCAGACATAAACATAAAATCACAAAATTTGTAGAAATGAACAGAAGAGTCTTTGGTGGGAAGGGCTAGAATAACGTGTTTGTTTTTGACACAGGGTTGCTCCATTTAGCCTAGATTAGCCTGGAACCAGTGATCTCCCTGACACAGCCTCCCTAATACTAGGATTACAGGCATATAACACTAGCAAGTGTTTCTTAAATGTCTCATGAAATAATACCCCATAAAAGAAAGTTCAATTTCAAAATCAATTGCTTCTGCTCCTAAAAAAAAAGCATTGGTAAGAAAATGTAAAGATATGGAGTAAAGAATGTTCACAAATGTGTATCGAGAATTTACCCAAAGTGCGTTTAAGAGAATGAAATTATACAACCCTCACTGGGCATGGTTCTGCCTGCCTGTATTTTTAGCATTTGTGACACTGAGCAGTTAGGAAGGAGTATTATGTGTCCAAGGATAGCTTGGGCTACATAAAGAGATACTCTCAAGAAAAATATGTAGGTCAAGTAAGAAAAACAAATAAAAACATTGAGAAGATAATTTACAAAACAAGTTCCAAAAGCTATATTTATAGTGCACAGCAAAGATGCAAAGAAGCTTAGGTACCATTTGACACACACACACACACACACACACACACACACACACACACAAATGAAGCTGCGGCTGCCATTTTGAAGTTCTGGGGCTTCAGGGGGAGGGGCACTGCTAGAACAGGACGAGTCACATTGGGAGTGGTTACTAAATAAAACCTCTTCTCACTCCTGTTTCGTTGTTTTGTTTTATTTGACAGGGTCTTGATTTATAATTCAGGCAAGCTTTGGCCTCCCAATTGGTAGAATTTACAGGTATAAGCCACCAGACCTGACCTGTCACCCTATCAGCATGAAGCAGAAGCTCAGTGAGTTGATTGTGCCCCACAGTTGTCACATGACAGAAACAGCGATGTGACTCACTTTCACTTCCCATGAGAATGTGAACTTTCCCAGTGGCCCTGCCCCTTCTTAGCACGTGGCCGCAACTGCTGGCCATGTATTATGTGGCAGGACTAAAAAGCCTGCTCAGACATCTATTGTTTCTTTTCCATATGTCTTAGAAGTAAGCTGAGCACAGGTTTTCTCACATTAGATAAATGAGAAAAGTAACTAAGTAAGCAATTAGTCTAAAGGATCAAATCCAGGTAGGAGCTTTACAGAAACAAAGATGCCTGCAGCAGACAGAGGCTGTGGCTCCTCGGATTCCTACATCAACTTCTCCCTTCCTGCAGAAAAATGCTCACAAACAAAGGCATAGCTGGTCTCTGAGGGGAGAGCTGCTTCTGACAGACAGTCTTGCTTTTCCCTGCAGATCCCAGGATGCATTGCAAGAAGGGCTGCAGTAGCCCCCTACACTACCCCAAAGACATGATTTATTGTTCTTCCGCATTAAGAGGTAGGCACCTGAGGCCCTGCCTTACTGTTGCTAATGTCAGCCTGCAGTCACCCCTTCATTTATTCCATAAGCACACATTCCAAATCTAGTAATTTTGCTGTGAGCTTGAGAAGATGGAAGTGCGGGGGTGGAGGGAGATGAAAAGAAAAAAAAAAAAAAGACCTACAGAGGTATTCATTTTATCCTTAGGGATTAGGGAAAAGACTGAAAAGTGTTCAGAGAGTCACAATCACAGAAGTGCTGAAAGCCGGGTTTGGGAGCCAAGGAAGGCAGCAAAACCCTAGATTGGGCAAGAAAGAGACTATCCTCCCAGGAGGGGGCACATCGCTGAGAAAACTGGCAAGCCCTACCAAAGGGCTTCTCCCCACCCTGCAAGTCAGTCACTGGTCATTTCTCAGCGCACCTTAGGTTTAGCCCTCCTTTAAGAAAAGCCCCAGGAATGTTTTTTCTTCCTTGATAGTAGAGGTGAACAAAGTGAAGCTTTGAGGCAGTGACTAGTTGTGTAAATAAGCTCACCCAGCTTTTGAGTGGGTGGCCGGGCCATGCTGTCGGCTCCCTGGACCATCAACTAGCTTTGGGCTCCTACTGCACACACCCTCACAGTCATTCCGGACTCTTCCACCACTGGCTACCTCTAAAGGCTACCGTTAGTCTAACTACCCAAGGGAACTCTGGAACTTAACTGCAAGTTTAACTGCAGCCACCACATTATTAGTGGCAGAGAGGAAATGGCACTATCAGTGGAGCCAGCAGAACTGGCCCTTGACCAGGCTCACCTGGGTCACTGCTGACCTGTCCTAAATGGAGCGTGAAGCTTAGGCAGTGTGTGAAGAATCATGAATTCTCCACAGGCAGCTGTAGAGGTTTGAAGAGATTCGATGTAAACAAATGGCCAGGTCCTACAAAAGTAAAAACACCACGGACTTCCTCTTAGCCGACCTGCAGGTATTTAAAGACAAGCAGATACAAGTGCTTCTTTCAGAAAGGGACAAAGCAAATATCAAGTTGACCTTTTGGGAACAATGTTAATCGTGGCAGTTTAGGAGGGGTCAGAAATCGACTTTGCTTGATACTGTGTAGTAATAGGGCTTCTATTCTTCTACCCTTGCCTTGTTAAGGTTTGCATATTATTTTAAATGTGCCCGAGGTGTAAAAAGTCTAAAGTGGTTAGAGGGTGAGGTGATTTAATGAACCCAGGAGCCAATGCAGAAGGCCTGGAACCACTCTGGGCCTTTTAAGAACTCCATCTATCCCAAAACCTGGGGGGTGGGGGGTGGGAGGGGGGAGAGAGAGCAGAACTGGTATTGAGTGAGTGACTTAAAGCTCCACAAAGCCTGGCTGAGTTCCATGGAGCCAAGGTGAGAGCCATTATTGCCCAGTGAATTCACCTAACCCTTGCTATGTACTTCTACTTCTTAGACGTTCTGGGTGTGCTAGAGCAGTGTACTGTATACAGTTACCTTGGGGGCCCTGGCTTCACAGTGAGGCCTCAAAGTTCCAGGTGGGTGTTGCTGAGAACAAAGATTCCCTACACTTAGAAAACCAGTTCTCCCAGCCTCCCAGCCACAGCAAGTGACATCACCGGGAGCCAATAGAAAATTTGCACTTGAGTTTACTTGTTAAGGTCTGAATTGAATCCATGTAGACTGCTTATCTGACCGTGTAGGGCGAGGTTCCCGAACACTGACCTGTTTAGGAGTGCTCTCTGATTCACTGGGAATTTGGCTTTTAACCAGATTTTCTGGCAGATTTCAGGCAGGTGAGGGGCCAGGTTTCAGAATCAACACTGAAGACACCACACCCTCAACGCCTGGCTAGCCCAAAACTAGAGCACTAGGCAGACTTTTACTGCCATCTTCTGGCGATCCTTGGTATCGATTCGTAAGAGCGGCTAGGTCCCTCTGATAAAGAAAGCCCTAATACCTTAGGCTGCTGCTCCGCATTTCTCTTAGTCTCTGTAGGCAAATTGAGCTCCAGTATATCAAATGCGATACTCATGAGAGGGAGGCACTCTGATCTGATGGCAGTGTACCTTGTCTTTGGTCTATAGCATCTGAATCTTTTTTGTTTGACCCAGGATGGCCATTACTTTACTCTGAAGATGACTTTGAGCTCTTGACCCTCCTGCCCCTACCTCTGGCCCTCGCTGCCAAGTGCTAGAATGATTGGCCTGTGCCACATCTAGCTTATGTGGGAAGGAACATAGGTCTTTGTGCATTCTAGGCAGGCCTTTACCGACTGAGCTAGGACTTTTTATTTATTTTTATTTTTGTAAAGCCCCATCATCCGTGGGAAAATAAAGATATGTGGTGAATTTGAGGATGCCCTGGACTGAGAGTTTGAGAGGCTGATCACCCCACACTTTTCACAGTGCAGATGTGGACTTTACAAAGGCATTCATGCTGCTTATAGGATTCTCAGTTCATATGGGGTGACCGTTTCTGTGAGCACAAATGGGATCCCCTGACTGGATGTGAATACAGCATCCACCAAGGTCAGTCCAGAATAGTAGACATTGCATCTCCAGGCATATCTACCTGTCATCACCAGCAACTTTCTCCTTCTCTCCCCTAGGCAAAGCAGCCGCTTTGATGGAGACACATAGCACCTTGTTTTTACAAGTTTTAAGGCAAATGTCAGCAACTCTCAAAACATAGCTGTCAGACCCATACTTCCACAATAATAATTTAGTATATGTTTTCCTTCTATGTATTGTATATAACCTGCAAAAGGGAGGGCCCTACTAGCATGCAACAACAAGACTCAAATGCTGTGCAAAATCCCAAAATGTATAGGACAGATCCTTCTAAACCCCGATAAAGAATAATGTCATCCAGGATCTTAGCGGTGCCACAGTGACAAAAATCTCACTGTATAACACTCCAAACCAACATGCCAATGCTTATGCCCTGATCTTGTCTACTTCTACATCTGAGGCTTTCCTATGGCCTCTACATTCAAGTGCACACATGTACACAAGTACATGCAACTGCACACTCATGAACATACATATGCACAAGCAAAACATTTGTGTAGAAATAGAAACTATTGCTACCCCATGTTCTTCTTTCATTCTTTACATTTATTATTATTATTATTATTATTATTATTATTATTATTATTATTATTTGGTCTAATGTGTACAGGTGTTTTGTTTGCATATGTGTCTATGCACCACATGTGTACTTGGTGCCTACAGAAGGGATTGGATCTACTGGTACTGGAGTCACAGATGGCTGAAAGCTGCCGTATGCATGCTAGGAATAGAACCCTGGTTGTCTCCAAGAGCAGCAAATGCTCTTAACCACTGAGCCACTCTCCAGCCCCTTTTATTTATACTTACTAGACAGTTAATGATGGCCATCTCCATCTACAGGTAGATGCTTGTACATATGAATATTGTGAATACAGCATCCACCAAGGTCATGTGAATACATATACATATTTAATGTTGTCTTTCAATGTAAATAGTATCTCCAGGCTATCTGACTTTGGTTGGATCAACTTTGCTGTTTTGAAGGTGAAAATTCTTTCAAAATCAGAAAGTAATTGCTTCAGTTATCCCCATAGGATTTAATGCCTTTGAAAGTACAATATTCCCTAGTAAGTCACCAGATATTTCTTTCAATCCCAACAAAAGATAACCTAGTTCGTGGTAGGAAGTGTTAGGACTATTTTCAGTTGTGTCAAGTGCTGAGCATATCTTATCTATGATGAATGATGTTACTGACATGGACGTTATCCTAGATCAAAGAAGAATCTATCATGGTTACTTTTTCTTTGCTCTTGATTTCTGAAGTCTGATCCATCTTGTTGTCACCTGTCTCTTTGGAATAATGTCCCCTCTGGAAAACTAGTACTTTCTGATCAAGAAGCAGATCAACTGAATATAAACAGCGCACGGAATATGGCCTGAGGGTTTTCCCCCATGTTTTAAAAACATAAGCATCCATGGCAGAATCGTGACTGTCACCATACACTTGGACACACTTTCAAGGGCTTACCAGGCTGAAAGGGTCTCCATCAGGTCTTTAAATCAGCATTTTAGAAGTGAAATATTTCAGAAAGCTGTATAATCCAGCTCTCGGTGCGGGGGAGGCATGTCACAGTGCATATTAGAGCTATTTGACAACCAAATGTTTCCCAAGCCCGTTGCCCTGAAGAAGAGTTTTCTTTATCATGCATGTATTCTACATATGAACGAGAATATGGAATACTTGTCATGCTTCTGCCCTACCATTCTCTATTGCTTTCCCCTCTCTCCTTTTAGTCTCTGCCTTTCTCTACATCTTTCCCTTCAGTAAAAATGATACATTCCATTAGTAAGAGAAAATACAGTATATTTGTCTTTCTGAATTCAACTTACTTTCCTTGACATAATGATCTCTATTCACATTCTCATAACTAAAATCACTTCATTTTGTTTATGAGAGGATAACTCTATTGTGTACATGTACCTCCTTTTCCTTACTACTCTGTTGATGGACTTACAGACTGATTCCACATGTTGGCTGTTGTGGACAGCACAGCAATAAACACGGATATCTGAGCATCTTTGATATGCTCACTTAAATTCCTTTGAGCATATAACCTGGAACGGCATATGGGGATTGTATAGGGATAGGTGATTTCTTTGCAGTGAAATGAGCCAATTCAAGCCAGATTCAAATATATTAAAGACTGGTTTATTGCAAAGCTACTCTAGGGTGAATAAGTTCAGTGACCCAAGGAAGGAGGCCAGGGAAGTCACCACAGAGAGATGGGGCTGAGGGCAGAGAAAGAGAGAAAGGATGCATACACAGAGAGAAGGAGTGAGAGAGACCCAAATGTCTGGATTCTATAGGGAAGAGCCTCTGGGGGAAGGGCAGCTCAGCTCCTTAGCTGGAAAAGTTCAAGGTTGGGGACAGGCTATGCCAGGTAGGGACTGAGGGATGCTGGGACAACCTGGAGGTCAGGTCTGCTTTAATATGTAAAATATGAACCTCAGTCCCTTGTCTTAGGGTCTGAAATCAAACATCCCAGCCCTTTTTTATTATTATTATAAATGAATAATGGGCAACGTAATCATCCATGATTACTTCCTGCTGACATTGGGGTGCCATTGTTATGGGGTGTGGACAAAAAACTGGGATGTCAGCCAAGTCCTGGAAGGGCTGGATGTTTCACTGCTGTCCAGGTTGTGGGACCATCTCCGTGTAGGAATGTGTAGGCCCAGCAGTCTGTGAGGCTGGGTGAGAGCACCTGTGGGTAACTGTTTTGGAGCTTTCCTGGATTCAGATGCTAAGAGAACACCTGGGTGTTAGGGGCAGAAGATAAAGTTTAGGGAGAAAAACTTTCTTGGGTGTACATTCGAAATGCTTAGGCCCATGGTCTTGGTAGTAGTAGGAGGGGTGGGGATTCCAGGACCAGGGAAAGGGAAATAGATCCCACCCCCAGGAATGGGCAGATGGGAAGGGAAACAGACTGATAATTGGCAGTGCTTATCTTGAATCCATTTGACAGTGGAAGATGGATTTGAGTGGATTTCCTATAGGTTACAAGGGCCTTTTTAAGTTTACAAGAAGATAAATCCTCCATAATTTGTATTTACCAACCTCGAAACACCTTCCTAGATTTTCAAATACTTTCTTAGAAGTGTTCATACCCTCAGACCTTACATAAACTTTTTCTATCCAATTACTACCATGGTACACAGGTTGTTGATCACTGGCTTCTAACCCCTCAGAGACATGAGAAGGATATATTGTAATCTAAATGGCCTATGTGTCCATTAAAATGACAGACTTACCCATTACCCAGTCACCACACTAGGTTTCTGTGATGTTGATGGCTTCATTGGGGACACAGGTCCCAGGGTAGAATGAAACTTCAGGTGCCAGGCCCGGCAAATCTGAGAGGCCTTCCTGTAGAGGAGGAACTTGGAAGACGACCTTGTTTTGTCTTATCTCAAGGCATGTCTAGTGTCCCTGTTTGTCAACAGTTCAGGCCAGGCTTCAGCATCGGGCAAGGTAATGGAACAGTCTTTTTCAATGGTTTCTCAGTGGTTATCACACCACAATCCATGTGGAGCTCTTTCTTCTTGTGTCCGTGTCTTCTTGGAGACCTTGAGGGTGTTACTGCTAGGATTTGGGAGTCTCTGTCTATCATTTTAAGCTTCTTAAGTTTAAGATTTTAAATTCCATATTCAGTAGATCTCTGGCAGGTTCGAAGGCCAGGGCCCTACTAAGCATATCTGGGTTAGACATTCTGTGTCCATTTCTAGTTGTCTGTTTAAAACTGTACACATAGCAAATACAAAGCAGGAGGCTAAATAAAGCTTAATAATTAACTGCATCAATTCTCAATGTGACTCTAAATATAATTCTGAACACATGAAAGGTTATGATCTTTTACAAGGTTTTTTCCTTCTAGTATTTGCCCAATAGTCAGATAAGAATACGTGTGATTCTTGCCCAGATGCTGAGCCTTGTGACAGTATAGCATCCAAGTCTGTTGACATTTCATAGTGCCTAGATACAATCAACCTACTGGCCACTGAGAATAAGGAGGGAGACAGTGGATTGCTAAGTAAGTTTTGAAGGTTTCCCAATCACCTCTTCCTTTATCTCAAGGCTAGAGATGGAGAGAGTGCTTTGTGACTTTCTTTGGTATTCATGGAATTAGTGGATGATGTTATGGCTTTAAGTTCAGGGGTACTGACAATGAAGACCTAAACATATTGCTGAACCAGGAGTTCTCAGAGAATCCTAAGTATGTGTCTTGGACCTTGATTTCTTTTTTAAAAAATAATTGCTTATTTATTTTATATATGTGAGTACACTGTCTCGGTCTTCAGACACGCCAGAAGAGAGCATCAGAGCTCATTATGGATGGTTGTAAGCCACCATGTGGTTGTTGGGAACTGAACTCAGGACCTCTGGAAGAACAGTCAGTATTCTTAACCTCTGAGCCATCTCTCCAGCACCCTGAGAATGAATGGTTTAAGGAATATTTACCCACTTTCTTATGACTGGTTTAAGGTAATGCCTAAAACCTACCTAAGTCATGACTTAACAATATAGCTATTTTAATTTTATCCCTTTTGATGGTTTTAGAATCCAGTGTAAATCCTTCCTCCTCTAAGGTGTTTCTTGTTAGTGATTTAGTCACAGCAAGAGAAAAGTAATTAATACAACCATTTATGGTAAGATGAGTGGGTAAAGGACTGACCACTATATAAATAAAATTATAATTAAGAGGTAAATAGAGTATAAAATGGGAAACTTGCAGCTGTACATGTAAAAGAATGAAATGTTCTGTTAAGAGTATTGGCAAGCAACCAGCTAGTTACAGTGATCAGCATGATTACAGCCAGGTGCTATGCATCAGAACAAAGGCATTTCAGAGGATCTTAAGGTTGCCCCACCCATCCCAGCAACGTTAAAGGGCAAGCCTTAAAGGGCAGAATAGGCTCACTGCCCAGGGCCACCTTGGCCTCTGCTCCCTGGTTTTCAGCTGTGGCTCAAGTGGGTTCAAATACAATTTAACCATCACTCAAAAGTGCACAAGCAATTAGCCTTGGCAATGCCCAAGTGGTAATCACTCTGCAGGTGTGCAGAATACAAGTACCGTGGAGGTGTAACAGCCCCTTCTTAGGTTACAAAGGATCTAGTGGACAGCATGGGAGCCCACTCGGAAACCTGATGGAGCTACCACTGGGAGTCGCTGTTAGAGTAATGCCTAGAAGAGCCGTGGGAATCCAGTATCTGCTGCTGAAACTCCACCCTCACCCCAATGATAGAACATGCATACTCAGTTCACAGATCAGTGCTTCAGATGATTCTTTACAAATTATTATTCTAATCTTACTTTATCAATATGTGCACATAAACACGAAGACATAGCTATTACATGATTATTTCCAATGGCAAAATATTGGAAGCAATCCAAATGTTCAGCAGTAAAACACTGGAAAAATATCTCACGGTATATTTCTTTAAAGAAATGCTTTATATTTTTGAGAAGTATACATTTTGAGGGGTTAGCGAGATGGCTCGGTGGTTCTAAGCACGTGTTGCTTGTGCATAGGTTTCAGGTTCAATTCCTAGCACCCACTTGGTGCACATACACACATTCTAGCAAAACATTCATAGCAATAAAATGCACATAAATAAATTTTAGAAACTTTTGAGAAATATTCCAAGACCAGGACAAAACATAAGGAGCAACATTTGTGGTTTTTCTTTTATGGTTGAAGAAGCAATAAAGGCTTGGATGTGCACTGAAAACTAAAGTTGTAGCACACACTCCTAGCAGTATACTAAATCTGTGCTCCTTTTCTTCCATCATTATGACATTACTTGATATATTTCCTAGCAGACATAGTAGTTAAGTGAAGTCGATTAAGTCTGCACCAATGGAAAGGAACAAAGACAGCATGCCACTGGTGAGTCTGAACATTATGACTTTAGCTTTGTAGTCTTTTCTCAAAAGTGTTTGGTCCCTTGCCACAATGTGTGGGCCATTTTGATTTGAATCTAGCTGTAGTGATAAGTCACCATTGGGCATGCAGACAATGCTGTTTCCCTAGGAGACAACAGTATAGCAAGAGTAAGGAACAAGGAAACTCGAACATCCATGTAGAGACTGGCTGTTGACTTCAACTATCTTCATTGGGTCAATCAGTGCTGGGTGTGATGGTTTAATGTTGATCGTCTACTTGACAGAATCTAAAATTGCCTAGAAGTAAGACCTCTTGGCATGCCTATAAAAGAGTTTCTGAATTAGGTTAGCTTCTATTTTTGCTTATAGGGGATTATCTAGATTAGGTTAGTTGAGGTGGGAAGGCCCACCTGAACTGTATGACATCATTCCCTGGCCTGAGATTCTGGACTGAATTAAAAAAGAGAATGAGCTGAATGTCATCATTCATTGCTTTCTGCTTCATGACTGTAGACACAATATACCAAACTACTCCAAGCTCCTTCTACCATGTCTTCTTAGCCACAATGGACTATATCCTCAAATTATTAACCAAAATGAATTCTTCCTTCTTTATGATGCTTTTGTTAGGTACTTTGTTATAGAAATGAGAAAAGTAACCAATATATTGGTACAGAGAAGTAAACCTCTGTAGTATTGGATCTCTGTGTTATAACAACTGAAACTTTCTACTTTGTTGTAATTCCTGAGATCTCCCAGGAAGCAAAAAATGGGCCATGTAAATATTTATAATTCATTGTTCAACCCTGTGTAACTTTTGAAAAACTTAAAAGTACATATAAATACTGTATACTTTCAAATTAATAATAAAAATCAGAGTAAGTTCTTCATCAACACATTTCAAGTCTGAGTTTCTCATACCAGAAACTTGAATGAAGAATCAACAAGGTTTAGAACCATTTTTTTATTAAGCATCACATTTATTCTCATCAATTTATAAGTACATTTACTAAGGAGAAAGTAAAATCACTTGTAACTTCCATTAACTCTTGACTTTGTCAACAGAGTGCTTTCAACGAGCATATGCTTCATAGAGAACCTTCCTGACTTGCTGTATTGGTTATGTTTCTCATCTCTGTGAGCAAAAGCCTAACAATAAGTAATCGAAGAGAAGAAAGATTTATGGTGGCTCATGGTTGGGGGTAATGGTAGTCTATCTTGGTTGGGAAAGATTGTGTTTGTGGTGGCAGTGGGAATGATCTGGCATCTGAAGCATGAGGCATCGAATTATATCATGTTAGCAGCCAGGAAGCAGAGAACTGGGCCAGACTATAAGACATCAACCCCACCTCTAAGGTTCTATGTTTATTATCTAGGCCTCACATCCAGAAGGTTCTACTTCCTCTCAAAACACCACCATCAGCTGAAGACTAACTGTTTAACCACAAGAGTCCATGGGGGACATTTCCCATTCAATCTATAACTTTAACACTATTGAAATGTTTACTTTTTTTTTTTTTTACCAAAACTTATTAGAAACTATAAGAAAAGCCTTTTATCATACATGAAGTTAATGTTGTGACAATAGTTATGTTATAGACTGATGCTGTGCCGCCTTAATTTCATCTGTTGAAAGCTCAACCCCACCTGGCTACAGAAGGTAGCCACTTAAGTCTCTATATCCCCTGCTGGTCGGAGTCTCAGCTAGGGTCACCCCCATAGACTCCCCAGAACCTTCCCTATCCTGGGTCTCCAGCTAGTCCCAGAGGTGCCTCTCCCCATACCTGATCCCAATCTCTAGTCACCTCCTCACCCCTTCTCCCAAACAGTTCCCTCCTTCCACCCACCCCCAATGACTATTTTGTTTCCCCTTCTGAGTGAGATTGTCCATATTAAATAATGTTATGAAATACTATTTTGGTAAAGTCCTTACGAAGGCATATTTTATTTTATTTATTTATTTTTAATTTTTAATGATGAAAACAAAAATATACCTAAAAGCGAAGCTTCTGGAAAAACCATTTGTTATTCCCTGTCTTGTATCACTCCTCAAACTTGACCTTGGCCTCCCGCCTGGCCTGTGTTTCAAAGCTGGGTCCCTGAACACATCCTTATTGACAACAGTCTTGTCCAAGGGGATATCCACAGAGTACCTTGTGGGCATGAGGTGGTTGTAGTTATAAACTTTCACAAAGGACTTGATCTTGGATCGCTTAGTGATTTTCTTCTTGCCCATGGCAGCTGTCACTTTTCGGGGATAGTGGTCAATTCCAGGGCATGGCTGTAAGGCCAGTTCAAGGTGCCATTGTCAATGGTCTTCACAATGACAGCTTTGCATCTGGAGTAGCGTCCAGCCAGGACCAGCTCATGAACTTGCCCATTTCGACAGCAAGGAGCGGGCACCCAGCAGAAAGTTGGAAGGCATATTTTAAAATACCTCATCTTGCAAGGTTAACTAAAGTTGTACTTATCAAGATAATATAAACTGTACTTAAGGAAAGATGGTGCTTTGAAGGTTTTTCTTTTTATTTAAAGGGGCTCTCCCTCCCTCCCTCCTTCCCTCTCTCTCTCTCTTTCTCTTTCTCTCTCTCTCGGCCTTGCTCTGGTGTGTGTGTGTGTGTGTGTGTGTGTGTGTGTGTGTGTGTGTGTGTGTGTGTGTGTGTGT
>JADRCD010044698.1:786-13383 GCA_019843815.1 Montemys delectorum | reverse complement strand
TTTCTCGTTTATGGCCTGAGTTACCTCATTCAAAACAATTGTCTTCTGCTTCGTCCAGTTACCAGAGAACTTGATGGTTTTGTTTTTCTTAACAACTGAGTAGTATTTCATTCTGTAGATATATCATATTTTTATTATTTATCACCTGAGACACATTTAGGCATCTTCCATTTCCTAGCTATCATGAACAGAATAGTAATGAGTTTATGTTTAAAAAAAATAAGAGTCCTTTGGATGTATTCCAAGAGAGGTATAACTATATTGAGTAGCATATCTATCTTTAGCTTTTTGAGGAACCTTCACACTGATTTTCATAGTGGTTGTAATGGGTTTTACTCCCACAAGTAGGAAATAAGTGTTCCGCTTTACCCAAACCCATGCCAGTATTTGTCTTTTTTTTTTAATCTTAGCTGTTCTGTATGGGATGAGATGAAATCTTAATGTAGATTTGCATTTCACTGATGTCAAAAATTGTTGAATATTTTTTGAAATGTGTCTTAGCCATTTGTGTTTCATCTTTTAAGAACTCAGTTTAGTTTTATGCCGCATTATGGCCCTTTAGTAATTTTTGACCTCTAGGGGTATTCCAAATTAAACACTCATATCTGAAGATTCAAAGCTAACTTTGACAAACAAGAGAGAAAAAAATGTGACATTTGTCTTTTGGTGACTGGGTTACCTCACTCAAAATCATTTCTTTTCCTGGTGTTTAGCTTTTTGAGTTCATTGTATATTCTAGTAACTGAACTTCTGTCAAATGCACAGCTGATAATTCTTTTTTCTCATTCTGTAAATTGCCTCTTCAGTTGACTGATGATATCCTTTGTTGTACAGAGCCATTTGTGTTTCCTGAGGCCTTAATGGTGTTCTGTTAAGTAAGTACTTTGCAGGGGTGGGGAGACTGGGAGAAGTGAAGGGTGGAGAGGCTACCATCTGGATATATTATACCAGAGAATAATCCTAATTATATATACATCAAAGTGGGGAAATAAAAGAATGTACTATCCTATGCTAATGAATTTGAGTATTCCCCACTTTCTTCTCTAACAGTGTACAAGACCTTATATTGAGGTTCATTTAAAGTTGAGTTTTGATAAGGGTGAGAGATGGAGTTTGAGCTCTACATGCATGTAAATACCCAGTTTGATCAGTACCTTATGTTGAAAAGGCTGCCTTTTATCTAGTGTGTATTGTTGGCCTCTGTCAAAACTAGGGTGGTATACAGATGTAGACTTGTATGCATATCTTATTCTAGTCAGTGTGCCAGACTTTATGCCAGTATCATGCAGCTTTTACTGCTGTAGCTGTGTAATTTAGTTTTTTTTAATTTTTTTTTAAAATTTATTTACATTCCCCCTTACTCAGGTTCCCCTCTCCCCAAAACTGCCTATCTCATCCCCCTCCCCCAGCTTCTATGAAAAAGTTCCTCCACCCACATACCCAATCCCTTCTCTCCCCGCGCTAAATTCCCCTATACTGGGGCATCCATCCAGCCTTCATAGGACCAAGGACCTCTCCTGCCATTGATGCCTGACAAGGCCATCTTCTGCTACATATGCAGCTGGAGCCATGTGTGCTCCTTGGTTGGTGGCTTAGTCCCTGGGAGCTCTGGGGGTCTGGTTGGTTGATATTGTTCTTCCTATGCAGTAGCAAACCCCTTCAACTCCTTCAGTCCTTTCTCTTAACTCCTCCACTGGGGATCCCATACTCAGTGCAATGGTTGGCTGTGAGCATCCGACTCTATTTGTAACGTTCTGGCAGAGCCTCTCAGGAGACAGCCATATCAGGATCCTTTCAGCAAGCATTTACTAGCATCTACAGTAGTGTCAGAGTTTAGTGACTGTATCTGGGATGAATCCCCAGGTGGGACAGTCTCTGGATGGCCTTTTCTTCAGTCTCTGCTCCACACTTTGTCTCTGTATTTGCTCCCGTAAATATTTTGTTCCCCTTTCTAAGAAGGACCAAAGCACCCACACTTTGGTCTTCCTTCTTCTTGAGCTTCATGTAGTCTGTGAATTGTAACTTGGGTATTCTGAGCTTTTGGAATAATAGCCACTTATCAATGAGTGCATACCATGTGTGTTCTTTTGTGACTGGTTACCTCATTTAGGATGATATTTTCAAGTTCCATCCATTTGCCTAAGAATTTCATGAATTCATTGTTTTTAATAGCTGTAAATATATGTAAATATACCACATTTTCTGTATCCATTCTTCTGTTGAGGGATATCTGGGTTCTTTGCAATGCCTGGCTATTATAAATAAGGCTACTATAAACATAGTAGAGCATGTATCCTTGTTATATGTTGGAGAATCTTTTGTGTATATGCCTAGGAGTGGTATAGAATTAAGATTGTGAAAATGGCTATATTACTGAAAGTAACTGACACATTCAATATAATATCTGTCAAAATGTCAATTATATCCATTCCCCATAAAAATGTTAATGGCTCTTTTCACAAAAATTGTCTAAAATACTTCTAAAATTGAAATAAAGGCACATACACACACACACACACACACAGAGACACACACACACACACACACACAAACACAAACACACACACGGACTCCCCTCTGGATATCCAGTGCAATCTTGAGGAAAAAGAAAAAAACTGGAGGTATTCTTAAACATGATTTCAGCATATACTATAGAGCCACAGTAGTAAAAGCAGCAAGGCACTAACACAAAAACAAACATGTAGACCAATAGAAGACAACAGAGGACTCCAAAATAAACCCACACAACTGCAGCCATTATATTTCTTGAGGAAGGATTTTTTTAACCAATGTACCATGCTAGACAAAAAGGAGGCATTTTTCTATTGTATCAAATAGTCAATCTGATGCAATGAAATAAAAGGGCTCATTGTAATATTCTAAACATGAATTGATAAGGATTTGAGAAGTTATATGGTCAGACCATGAGAAACTAAAACTGGGGATTAAGAAATATTTAGTACCAGCATGTTAGTTAGGTTATTGGAAATCACTAAATTGTTTTTCTGTTAGAGAACGTAATCAGAACACGTGCTTTGTGAAGTGGGCATAGTGATCACATAGTAGAGCTACCTAGCACTGACACTAACTCACTAACCAACCAACCAAGCTTACATTTTTTCTCAGTAAGATAATCAAAAATAAATCTGATGCTTTGAATTTCTTATTCAATGTTCTTACCACAATCAGTTCCTGCTTTCACATTGGGAGAAAATTATATTCTTTCTTCCATATATGGGCTTTCACTGGGTCACAAAATCCTAGAAATTGTGATCATATTGTGATTGGGTTGATATTACTGTATCATTATACATTTTAAATGTCATGTTTAAAAAATTGAATAAATAAATTAATGGGCAAATAACAGAATCTTAGAAGAAGCAGACTGGAGTCATCCTTTTAAGAAACAAACAAGGAAAATGTAACTGGTCTAGACTTAGTCCTCAAAAAATTATTTTGAATAAGAGGAGAAAAAGAATGACTGAAAATTTGAAAAATTTCAAAGCCTGTCATGGACAAGAACTTATATATATTGTCAACATATGATGGAGGAGTCTTGAATTCCTACAGTCTACTGCCTATAAGTAAATGAGTTCAAAAAGTTATATATAAGATGATAAAAAGCATAACTATTTTTACTAGGGTTACTTGGTTCTCTGGAGTCTAACTTCTTGACTTTTTTGTATATACTGGATATTAGCCCTCTATCAGGTGAGCAGGGGGATGGTAGGAAGGAACAGGGGATTGTTTTAGTTTTAATTTTTGTTTTTATTTTATTTTTTTCTTATTTTATTTTATTTTTCTTTTTTCTTTTGGAGGGGAACTTGGGAAAGGAGATATTGTAAATAAAAAATATCTAATAAAAAAAGGAATTAATGTAATGTACTTTATGCTATTTTTTATAGTCCTCCAGCATTGTTTTTTAATAAGAGGGTAAAGGATCATATGTGCTTATGTTATTTGTCTTTTAGAAAAATTTACTCAGTATTTTCTCCAGAGAGAAACTGAGAAGGGAAGTGATAATTTTGGGTTCTTCTGATGGGATTTAACTTGGTTTGATCTATTTCCACACATTTAATCTCTAAACAGATGTCAGCAGTTTTATGGACCTCTCCAAGAACTCAGTTTTTGAAATCTGGACAATTCTGATGTTTAAAATGACTGTTAGTCAGGATTTGGTTTTGGTAGGAATGTTTCTACATTGAGGGCCAAACCCTAATTCCTAATAAGAATGTTAGTCTGTACTGGGCCTGGAAACTATCAGAGCCACTTATTATTAATAGACCAGTGAGGGTCCTGCTGACTCTTAATGATCAGGTGTTAACATTAAAAAGTGCTATAAATTCTCTGTACAAGGGCAGGCAAAAAAATCAAGTGTAAGATTCCAAGGGACCTTTTGTTATCCCCAGTAATTTCTTAAATGAATCAACATCAAAAGACCAAGTCCAAAAGGAGAGCAAATTATATATAAAAGTTAATCACCAACCCATGGCATTGTAAACTGAAAGGATATGTACTTTATTTTTCATATATTATGAATCATTTTAATTTCATAATGATCATGATACTCTGTTCAAAATATCCTGTTTGTGACAAAGCAAAACAATTTAGTATTTGCTGAAGCTTACATTTCAAGCCATTTGAGGACAGCATCAAGGGATGTAATAAAGGCAAGATACAAAATAAGAAAATAAATAAATAAAAATGTAATGCTGGTGTTGCACACTAAAACATTTAACAGTTCTATATAGTATTCAGACCAGTAAGATGGCTCAGATCTAAAGGTACTTAGCTTGGTGACCTGAGCTGAGTCTTTGGGACCCACATAATGGTTTTGGTTTCCTTCAAGTTTTCTTCTGACTGCCAAAAGTACTCCATGGCATGTGAACACAGAGACATGCATGCAAAATAAAGAAATAAATGACATGAAAATTTCCTCATGGTTGATTTCCTAATCCAATATTGCAGAAAGTTATTGCTAGAATCTACATGCAAATATCAGGAGAAATATCACTTTCTGTCCCATCATGGCAATTCCTGGTAAATATGCAATTATTTCAATATAAGAAATAATTTTATTTTTTTATTTATTGGACTTTTGAAATTTTATTTCCTCGACCTTTCTTTCCAGATTTATTTTAGTTGGTATTCAATTAGTAGGTCTCAATCTGACATTTTCAATTACAGGAATCTTTGAACTTCATTCATGTTTACTCCCTATCCCTCAGATACTCTATCCTTCCACTGTTTTCCACTGGTCCTCTTATGTCAAATAGTGAATTTTTAAAATATTCCATATATGAAAGAAAATATGCAATATTTAAATTTCTAAGCCTGGTTTCTATTGCTTAAAATAATGATATTTATTCATTTTTCTGCAACTACCATAATTTCATGAAAAAATTCATTTTGTATATGTACCGCATTTTCATTAGCCATTGAGCAATTGATAGATAAATAAACTGTCTTTGTTTCATAGTATTTAATATTGATTGTAAACTTGACAGCATCTATAATCACCTTGGATATAAATCCCTGTCATATTTATGAAGGATTTTCTAGGTTAAGTTCATTGAGGTGGGCAGATCAATTTTAAATGTGAGTGGCACCAATCCTGGGCTATATCATGGACTATAGAAAAATAAGAAATGGAACTGAATACCAATACTCATCAATGCCTGCTTCTTAACTACAAAAAGAATGTGAGCAGGAGCTTCACAGTACTGCCATGCCCTCCTGCCATAAATGACTTCCCCCCCAACTTCAAACCCAAATGATCCCTTTCTTCCTAAACTTGCTTTGGTGAGATATTTTGTCACAGTAATGAAGTACCAGTACATATTCTTGACTATAGTGAATAGTACAACAATAAATATGCATATATAAGTTTTTCTGCAGTATACTGACTTAGTGTTCTTTAAATACATACTCAGAATCAATAGAGGAAGACATTACATTTAGGGGTTTTTTTGTTTGTTTGTTTGGTTTTGGACTTCCATATTGAATTCCTTAGAGGTTGCACCAGTATACTTCTGAACAGCCATGTATAAGGATTTCTCTTTTCTGGAATCTATGCCAGCAGTTACTATCATCTATTTTCTTGATGGTAGATATTTGGACTCAGACTTGCATTTTGGGTCCATATTCATCATACTTGATCAAAATATCTTTCCTTTAGTTAATATGTCCCCATTTCTCCTGCCACATACCCTAGCATCTGTAATTATCTTTGTTTTTCATGGGTTTAACCAATTAAAGTTTTCTCATGTAAATATTTTCATAGAGTATCTCTCCCAATGTATCTAACATATTTTACATAGTATGATGTACTCTAATTAATCTACATTATAACAAAAGTCAAATTTTACTCATTTTTTAAATATGATCTACATTCTTCAATAGTATATATATACTAAATTTTCTTTCTACATTCATCCATGACTGAAGATTTCTGTAACTTCTATATTTTGGCTATCTTTTTATATACTGTAATCTATTCCTTACTTTCATCTGAATTAAAAACAACACAGAGTTTATCACTATAATTTAACATGATACTTCTCAGTTTTATTATAGCAGTCTTTTGTTGTAGGTTTGATATAATTTTATTTTAATTCTCCATTAAAAGATAGTTGCATAATTTTCTGACATTTTCTATCATGTGCAGTCAAGGTTATCACTATTCATGAATGATATGATAGCACACATAATTGATCTACCTGAGAACTCCTACAGCTGACAAATATCTTCTACAATGTGGCTGGATATAAAATTAACTCAAAGAAATCAGTAGCCCTCCTTTATAAAATTGAGAAGCGGGCAGAAGAAGAAATTAGGGAAACAATATCCTTCACAATAGCCACAAATAATATAAAATATATTAGTGTAACTCCAACCAAACAACTGAAAGACCTATATGGCAAGAATTTCAAGTCTCTGAAGAAAGAAATTGAAGAAGATATCAGAAGGTGGAAAGATATCCCATGTTCATGGATATGTAGCATTAACACAGTGAAAATGACCATCTTACCAAAAGGAATCTATAGTTAGTGCAATCCCCATCAAAAGTCCATCAATGTTTCTACAGACATTGAAAGAGCAATTCTCAACTCCATATGGAAAACAAAATTCTCAGGATAGCTAAAATATCTTGAACAGTAAAAGAAACTGGCTCAATCACCATCACAGACTTCAAGCTGTACTACAGAGCAATAGTGATTTTAAAAACTGCATGGTATTGGTACAGAAACACGCAGGTCTATCAATGGAATCAAATTGAAGACCCTGAAATAAACCCACTTACCTATGGACATTTAATTTTTGACAAAGAAGCCAGAACCATACAATGGGAAAAAAAGAAAGCATCTTTAACAAACAGTGCTGGACTAACTTGATGTCTGTCTGTATGTGGAAGAATAAAAATAGATCCATATGCATAACCCTGCACACAACTCAAGTCCAAGTGGATCAAAGACCTCAACAAAAAACATACACTAAATCAAATAGAAGAGAAAATGGGAAATATCTTTGAACACTTTAGTATGGGAGACAATTTCCTGAACAGAACATCAATGGTCCAGGCCCTAAAATCAACAGCTGATAAATGAGGCCTCAAGAAACTGAAAAGCCTCCATAAGGCAAACACTGTCAATAGGACAAAACAGCAGCCCACAGATTGGGAAAAGATCTTCACTAACACTACATCTCACAGAGGGCGAATATCCAAATATCCAAAATATATAAAGAACTCAAGAAGATAAACTCCAAAAACCAAATGACCCAATTTAAAAAGTGGGGTACAGAGCTAAACAGAGAATTCTCAACAGAGGAATGGCTGAGAAGCACTTAAAGAAATGTTCAACATCCTTAGTCATCAGAGAAATGCAAATCAAAACAACTCTGAGTTTCTCATCTTACACCCATCAAAATGGCTAAGACCAAGAAGTCAAAATATAGAACATTCTGGCAAGGATGTGGAGCAAGGAGAACATTGGTAGGAGTGCAAACTTGTACAATCACTTTGGAAATCAATTTGGTGGTTTCTCAGAAAACTGGAAATAGTTCTACCTCAAGATCAAACTATACCACTCTTCTGCATATACCCAAAAGATGTTCCAACATCCCCAAAAGATACATGTTCAAGTATGTTGATAGCAGCTTTATTTTTAATAGCCAGAAAATGGAAAAAATAAAAACAAAAAACTAGATGATTCTCAATTGAAGAATGGATAAAGAAAATGTGGTATGTCTACACAATGTAATACTATTCAGGTATTAAAACCAAAGCTATCATGAATTTTGCAAACTTGAGAATATCATCCTGAGTGAGGTAACCCAGTCCCAAAAGGACATGTATGGTATGTACTTACTTATAAGTGGGTATTAGCCATAAAATACAGGATATCCATGCTACACTCCACAGACCCGAAGAAGCTAAACAATAAGAAAGGCACAAGCAAGGATGCCTGAATCTCACTTAGAAGGGGGAATAAAATAGTCATAGAGGCAGATGGAGGGAGGGGATAGGGAGCAAGGGGTATTGGGAGGGGAATGGCAGGGTTCAGGACCAATTGTCATGAAGAGTAGAAGTTGTGGCTAGATAGCCATGAAAATGAATGAAAATCTACAACTGACAGAGGTAAGGGGAGCATCTTCAGGACCAGACAGAGACCTGTGATGAGGGACTCACCCAAGAATCAGTGGGGGTGACCTTAGCTGTGACTCACTACATTAGGAATATGAAACCTGAATAAGTCCCCTCCTGTTGCCAAGCAGGAACCCCAGTGGAGCGACAAAGACACCATCCCACCTACAAAATTTTTGACCCAAAATTTGTCCTGTCTACAAGAAATACAGGCACAATGGATGGAGCAGAAAATGAGGAAGTGGCCAACCAATAATTTGCCCCAGCTTGAGACTCATTCCATGAGCAAATGCCAGTCCCTGATACTATTAATTATATTCTGTCATGGTAGCACACAGGAGCTTGCTGTCCTCTGAGAGGTTCCACCCAACAGCTGACTCAGATAGGTATGCAAACACCCACAGCCAAACAGATGGAGTTTGAGGACTCTCTTGGAAGAATAGGAGGAAGTATTACAGGCCCTGAAGATTATAGGGACTCCACATGAAGACCAACAGTCAACTAAACTGTACCCTAGGGGCTCTCTGAGTCTGAACCACCAACCAAATAGGATGCATAGGCTGGACCTAGGCTCCCTGTCTATATGTAGCAGATGTGCAGCTTGGTGTTCATGTGGGTCCCAAACAACTGGAATGGGGCTATCACAAAAGCTGTTGCCTATCTGAGGAATATGTTCTTCTAGCTGGGCTGCCTTATCCAGCCTCAGAGGGAGAGGAAGTGCCTAACTTCACAGAGACCTGAAATACCAGGCAGGATACAGGGGAGTGGGGGGTACCTACTCAGCAGAGAAGGGTAGGGGGAGAGAGAAAATTGTGAAAGGGGGTGACTAGGATAGGATAGTGAGCAGGATATAAAGTAATTAACTTAAAAAAATTCAATTTAAAAAAGAAGGGAAAGCAAAGAAATCAAGGTGCTATCACAGATAACAATGTGGTAGGAGGTAAAAATAAGACTAAAAGGAAAACTAAAGTAGTTGTAATGGCAAATGAGCCCATTTCTACTATGATAGTAATAAAACAACTATCTAACAACGGCAACAAAAAGTACTATGTCTCTAGACCTTATGTTTTGTCTTTATTTCATTTGAATTAATTAATTTTATGTGTGACCAAGAGAAGAATTAGTGGCATCCTTTTATTTGTTATTCCCTTTTTTCAACTTCTGTGAAGAGGCTACGTTTTCTTCATTATATATTCTTGGAACCTTTCTTGTTATAGATGCAGACACTCCCAGAGAACTTGCTGAAAAATTTCCAGGTTCTTATGTCTAAAGACAAAAATTTGGATGACAGAACATACTTAGAATTAGTCAGAGCCAACTTATAAAAAGGGAGAGCTCTACTGAGAATATGAATATGGCTTTTGTGCAGGAAGATAGATGTGTATATAATCTCATTCTATTTTTTTTCAATAATGTGAGAAGTACTGGTTGTAATTCTTTGAAAGTTCATTAGGATTATACTGACTATCTATACTTGGGCTGTTTTTAGTTGGAAAGGTTTTCTGACTATTTCAGCCTTCTCATTTGTCCTGGGTCTCTGAGTTGTTGAAGTCTTAGTTTAATTTTGGTGTTTTATGTGTATCAAGAAACTCATCTATTTCTTTTAATACAACTCTTTTAATACAACATGGGATTTTTAAATATTTCATTAAATTTTTCAGAATTTGTTTGATGTCTGTTTGCAATGTTTCTTTGTTTACTCCTAATTTTGTTAATTAATGTATCCCCTTTCACGTGGTTAGTTCAGCTAAATCACTGTTGTATTGTGTTCTGTTTTTTGTTTTTGTTTTTGTTTTGTTTTGTTTTGTTTTTTTGGTCAGAGAACCTGTTCTCAGACTCATTGATTATCTAGGGTATTTGTTTGGGTTTTCGTTTTTTTTTTTCCTATGACATTAATTTCTGCCCTGGTTCTTATTTCTTTCTGTGACTGAATTTGGATTTGGTTTGTTTGTGTTTTTACAAACAGTTGAGGTACTTTTTCTGAGGCACCTAGAACTGCTTCACAGCAGTGCTTCACAGAGCCTTTCCTTTGGACTCCTTATGGGAGTTTGTGTATTTCTTCTCTCTGTGTTCTTTGACCTATTCATAGTTCTGTAGTGTGTTGTTTAGTTTCCATGAGTTGATGGAACTTTTAGAGATTCAGTTACTCTTGATTTTGACTTTTATTGCACTGGGGTCAGATAGGACACATGGAGTCATTTCAGTTTATCTGTGTTTATTGAGATTTGTTTTGTGTTCCAATATGTGAGCACCTTAGAGAAACATCCATTGTCTGTTGAGTATAATGTTTATTCTTGGTTGTTTAGTGGAATATTACATCTAATATCTGTTAAGTCCATCTTATGGGTGAGATCTGTTAATACCAATATTTCATTTTTATTTTTTATTCAAATGACCTGTCCATTACAGAAAGTATGGTGTTAAAAGTCACCTACTGCCGGGCAGTGGTGGCACACACCTTTAATCCCAGCACTTGGGAGGCAGAGGCAGGCGGATTTCTGAGTTTGAGTCCATCCTGGTCTATAGAGTGAGTTCCAGGACAGCCAGAGCTACTCAGAGAAACCCTGTCTCAAAAAAAAAATCACCTACCATCATTGAATTGGGGTTAAACTGTTTCATGATGTCCAGTATAATGCTTGTTTGGTCTATAGAAGTTTAAGATTATTTCTTCATGGTTAATGTTTCCTTGGTTAGAAGTAAGTAGATTTATTTCATTGTTTGTGCATCTAGTATGAAGTTCAAGACTGCCCTGACAATGCTGAATGGAAGCTTAGTTCTATTGTGCTTTTGCCTTGTCTTCATTGGCTTTCACAGATGGAAAGAATGAGCAGGTTACTGCCTTAGCCACTCAGCATTGATTACTGATGGGAGAGGATGCAGTAGATAGAACTCATTAGTAACTGGTGGGACAGAGGCTAGTGTGATACTACCTGGGCAAAGTCCAAGAATGTCCCTTAGGCAAGTAATACAGGACAAAGGACAGGGAAGACTCTCTGAAAGACGATGTCAATGCATCTACCAGTTGAGTCTGGGCCTCAGTCTAAAGGAAAGCACAGGTCCAGTGACTAGGGTCAGAATGAGCAAATGAATGCACAGATGGTGATCCTGGCTTGATGTAAACCAAAAGAACTTGAAAGAATGGCTTCTACCTGAGCCTGGAAAAGCAGCATGGAGGGGCTGTGTCAAGTGTGAGCCCTCCATCAGACATACTAATGGAGCTTTCAGATGGTGACTCCTACCCGTTCCTGCGCCAAGAGAGGTGGTATTGAGCAACAGTGATGGCACAGAATCCCAGGTCAGATTCAACAACAAGGCACATAGATGAGGCTTCTGCCCATGATTCAGCTTGTCAGGAAGGCACCATGAAAGAGGGAAATTAGTTTTAGAGTTCCCAGATATAACTGCTACCTGTACCTGGCCATGAAGGGACAGCATAGACTGAAGGTAGACTTAGCAAGCATAGACTTAGCAAGTATAGACTTAGCAAGAGAGTTTTCTGTGGCTTTCACCTGGGCATGACCTTTCTCTGGGCCTGAAGTGTAAGCATTATGAACACAGGATAAGATTCCTGGGTGAAAGTGACTCTTTCATCAAAATAAGACATCTATCTTCTGCTATCACAGCAGAGCTTCTACCTCTTGAACTTTGAGTACCAGGGCTCCTCCTCTGGCCAATTCTCTGCCAAATCTCAAGCCTCAGAAATTCTGAATTATATCATTGTTATTTCTGGTTTGTAGATTGCTGATGGCATCCTTTCAAATTTCTTTACCTCCATAATTTTATGATCTAATACTTACAAGTCTCCTATTTTAAATTTCCTTTCTTTCTTCCTTCCTTGATTCTTTCCTTTTTCTTTCTTTCTCTCTCTCTCTCTTTCTTTCCTTCTTTCCTTCCTTCATTCCTTCCTTCTTTCTTTCTTTCTTTCTTTCTTTCTTTCTTTCTTTCTTTCTTTC
>JADRCD010044689.1:0-12782 GCA_019843815.1 Montemys delectorum | reverse complement strand
TATTTGTAGAAACTCATAACTTTATGTATTTATAAAATGCCATTAAACATGAAAAATAGCTATACTTTACAAGGTTATTGATATAAGAAAATTACTATGATTTTTAAGTTAATTACTTTATTAGAGTAAAACTTTCATAAGTCTTTGCATTTTTTATACGGTCTTTAGTAAAATCAAATATTTATTGTATTATTTGAGGACATCCTATTTTAAAATAAGAGTTACTTCATCAGTGTCAAAAAATCCTCATTAAACTTGATAATCATTTTAGAGTTCCTTGCTTATAAGGTGTATTATAAAACAACATATTTTAAAGTATAACAACTTATTGAAAAATTATACTCTAAACATCTAATATTTGTACCATCAAATATTTAAATAATTTAAGTATCTTGATTACTTTTATATTGCTGAAAAGCAAAACCATGATCAAGTAAATTAGCACAGGAAAGTATTTAAGTAGGGGCTTGTTCATAGTTTAGATTGCTAAATAATAGTGAGGAACATGGAAGCAGGAAGCCAGACATGGACTTGGAGCAGTATTTTATGCGTAAGATGGAAGCAAAGACTTCAGGTGCTGGCTGACAGGAGCCTGATATAGCTGTCTCCTGAGAGGCTCTGATAGTACCTGACTAACATAGATATAGAGATTCACAATCATCTATTGGACTCGCTCCCAGGGACTAAACTACCAACCAAAGAGTATACAAGGTGGGACTCATGACTCCAGCAGCATATGTATAACAGAGGATGTCCTAGTTGGTCATCAATGGGAGGAGAAGCCCTTGGCCCTGTGAAGGCTCTATGCCCCAGTGTAGGGGAATACCAGGGCCAGGAAGCCAGAGAGGGTGGGTTGGTGAGCAGGAGACAGGGAGGAACAGGGTTTTGCTTTTGGTTTTTTAATCCAGAGGGGAAACCGAGAAAGAAGATATCATTTGAAATGTAAATAAAGAAAATACCTAATTAAAAAAAAAAGATGGAGGCAAAGAGCAAGAGACTAGATCTGGTGTAGTCATCCCCAGTGACACCAACAAGGTCATGCCTTTTAATCTTTCCAGTCTACCAATTGGGAATCAAACATTTAAATAAATGAGCCCAGCAGTTGAGGAACATTGTAATTAATAGCATCACACAAACATATAAAATTTGAAGAGGTTTCATATAATGATAATAATAAGCATATTATAAAATGTTATGATAACAGGCACTCTGCTTAGAATGATTACTTTTCTTGAAGAACACAGTTAAGTGTTAGATATTAGAAGGAAATTCAATATTTATGTATTCCTTTCTTAGTGTATGCTTCAATTTTTAATTGTGAAAACATTGAAAACTACTAACTGTTATATAGATTAAAATAGTTGTGAGAAACATGGAATTTCTATTTATGGTAACTGAAGTGACAAAATGAGTATTAAAATCAAATACTGTCATTGCTATAAGAGTTTGAACTTTTACTTTATGACATTAAAAATATAAATATATATAACATTCTAAATAAGTCTCTCTTGAAAATATAGAATAAAAAATAGCTTCAATTTTTCTGCTGGAAATGACTATTAATTCTAGGTTTTTACATTTCAAATTGTAATCTCCAAAAACAAAGGAAGAAGATCTGTAATTTGTATTGTTGAAACTCAGAATCCTGTTTCTTTTTAATGTAATTTCCTCATAAAATTTATGCCAATCCTTAATCTAATCTGTAACATTCAATTATATGTATGTGTAATAGCTCATGCAAATGTGTGTAATATGTATTTTAAACCAGTGTTGGTGGTTACTCATCAACAAAATCTTTGAAAATTTTGAATTTTTCAATTTAGAATAGAAAAATTACGTTAAACTTAAGTATTGTTCATGGAGTATACATATTTAGATCAATTTCACACTAAAGTAAATGCTCAATACAAGTAAGGTGTAGGATAGAATAACCTCCTTCTCTCAATAAGAAAATGAGACATGAGACTTGTTGATAGGAAAATGACATTAGATAAGTGAGGTCCTTAGAATATTTTCTTAAACAATTTACAGAGTGTAAAGTATTGAGATCAGAAAGACAATAAAGTGACAGGGAAAAAGAAAAGATGTTATTTGAACCTCATTTAAATTTATTATCTTTGTAATGATATGTAATTGTCTTTTGATTTACTTATGAATATTCTAAGGAATTACTAATTTTTGGAAATTACTCACATTTTCCTATTTAAGATAATAGTCATTTCCAGCAGATAAAAACTTGCTAGGTGACTAATGAGTATGAAAAGGAAAGAACTACTTGGGAACGCTGAGAAAATCCACTTAAGGGATTTTGTTTCCATTTGTCTTTCTTTTTTTTTTTTTGGAGGAGAATTGGCATTTGGTGTTTCTCTGCATTCCTGGCTGTGACAATTCTCTCGGGTATATCTGATTTTTTAAATGGAGATGTCTATAATCTCCATAGTACACTTGTTTAAAGATTGTTGTAGGAAGAAATCTGAAACCACAAATGAAAGTTTTCTCAAGTAAGAGGGAGTATAAATTTCAGTTACTTCACTTCTGAGTATTTTCTTTTGTGATGTTTGTAACTAATAAGTCATCGAGGTAATGGAAATTTTAGTCTTCCTGGAAATGAATTACCATTGTGTATGTGAGATACAATTTCACTTTAAACTTAGTCTGATTTTGTCCAGAGAATATTAGCAATGAAGAATTTTGTACTTACTGAGCCCAAGAACACTAATAAGAACAAATTATTCAGTAGTTTTATTTCTTTATCCCTTTTGCTATTTTTTAAACTGTACCCAGAGCATTGGACTTGATAGGCAAATTCTCTATGTCTTAGCTATATGGCCTGCCAAAAACTCTTTTCCTTGTAACGCTCACGTCTTTATGTAGTATGTAGCTTAACTTAACAAGTTGCATTTATTTTGTCATACCACAATATGCAAGCATGAGTAGAGAAATGACATCATACTCATATGCTTTACAAAGTGTGAATAAAGAGGAAAACTTTTGTTATCAATAATAAACTTAAGAAATTAAAGAATCAAAGAGAGGTAATGATGTATGTTCTCTTAGTTGAACAATGTTCAAATAGTTCAAATAGTTAAATTTTAGAAATCTCTTATGTTTATCCATGGAAGGACAATCATAAGCCAAAGCTCAGAGTGACCAGAATTGACAACTTAATTCCAGACGTTTGAATATAATGTTGGAGATGTCTTGTTGAAATGCAGTATATCTCTTTTAGCTGGTATGTTACTTTATTTGTTCCTTAATTACCTTTCTCTGATTTTTTTCTATCTATTGGTGAAATCTTAGCTCTTTTCATTGTCAGTTTTTTTTTCATTTCTCTTAACCTGAAATCACTAGAAATACTTTTTTACACTTGGAAATCATTATTAATATCTTTTTTTAAAGATTTATCATTGGTTTTGTACAAGTATTCTTAGTAAATTTTCAGAATCTTGTGAACAAAATAATAGAATTTCATTAGCTGAATTAATGGGGATGGAACTCAAATAGCAGAAAGTAATTTATAAATGTAGTTTAAACTTTCAAGCATACTTTAGCAACATCATAATCTCAATTTTTCCATACACATGAAAATTACATGATCTTTTGTAAATTTATAAATTATAATTATTATTTATTATTGTCTCAATATTTTTCAGGTAATTTGTTCTAATAATTCTGTACCTGGTATTCAAGACTTCATCTAACACCCAAGATTTCAATTCTAATTTGGAGGCATTTATGAATTCTAGATATATGATTAACATTAATGCATGATTTCATTAATGAATGTAATAAATTTTCAAAATAAAAGTTTTTTGGCTTTTTAAATTTAATATTTGAATTAGTTAGGAAGGGAACTTGCTAACTTAGGCACTGCAATTTTATAGGTATGTTTTCAAATTGTTTTTATTGGTTATTTTATTTATTTACATTTCAAATATTATCTCCCTTCCCAGTTTCCCTTCCACAAGCCCCATATCCCCTCCTCCCTCTCCCCTGCCTCTATGAGGGTGCTTCCCCACCCACCCACACACTTTTGCCTCAGTGGCCTAGTGTTCCCCTATCCTGGGTCATCAAGCTTCCACAGTACCAAAAGGCTACCTTCCCAGTGATGCCAGATAAGTCAGTCCTCTGCTACATATCCAGCTGGAGCCATGGATATCCCTGTTTTATTTTTAGAATGACGAATTGAAGACAAGAGTTTGTGGGTACATTTTACTGATAGATACTTACCTTTTAGAATTTTCAATCTGGATAAATTTCTTTATGAACTTGGAAATTTAAATAAATATTTGTTGGTAGGTTAATTTAAACATTGCATTTCTGATTCTTTGTTTCCGTACAATCTTCTTTAGAAGCATTGATCTTCCTTGTTCTTTTACAGCTCTGAGGCCTAGCTTATTGAGTGCATTCAGTGGATGTATACAAATGCAAATAGCCAAATAAATATCAGGGCATTACTGTACTCATAATATGTGAGTTGAATAAATGGGTAATAAATAATAAGTAATTTATACCCAATGTAAATATAATTAAGTTGAGCATGTTTTGTGTTCTAATATTACTTTGAATTAGCATAAGCACTGTGTTCTGAGATAGGATCTCAACATTCAGCCCAGGCTGACTTGAAATTCACAATCATTTCATCTCAGCCTCATTGGTACTGGAACCACAGGCACGAGGTATTATGTCTAGGTCGTATTTTATTCAATTACATACTAGTTGGAAATTATTTTCATTACCATAGGATGTTATAATTCATTCCAAAATTATATTTTTAGACAGAGAAATTAATGGTTCCTCCACTGTACCCTCTCAAATGTGTCAAAATACATCTAAACTAGAAGCATCACATATTTTTAAGAAATAATACATTTTACTTCTTTTTCATAAATGTCTACTTTTAGTTTTTTTTTTCAGTATGTTCTGGAAGAGTAAAGTATATGTGTATCCACTTTTTATGGTTATTAAATGATATGAAAACTGAAAACTCTTTCAGTCCTTCCTACTCTTTCCAAACTTCTTCAAATGACCCCTCTGTATCTTATGTTCTTCATTTTCTAGAAATGTATCATTGTTATTGAAGGCCTTTCAAAATTAGGTGTAATGTAAATTATAATATCATGCCTATAGTAAAGAGAGCTTGAATATACAATTACATAGTTTGAAGCTTAATTGTTGTTAGGCTGGATTATTAATTCTATTTTTGTTTAATAACTGTGAAACATATAGTACCATGATATCTATATCTATATCTATATCTATATCTATATCTATATCTGTATCTATATATATGTGTGTGTGTCTGTATATGTATGAAGATATGGAATATAAATCTGTAGATTTCATGATGCCTATTTTCTACACTTGATCTTAGTCAAAAGGCTGAGAATCAATTAATACCTATTTTCTTAGTGATAATTTATTGGTAGTGTAGTAAATTCAAATTAAATAGAGGTAAGATTTTATTAAGGAATTTGAGTCAGTTAATTCACTTCAGTTAATTAGTCAGTGCCTGACTAATACAGAAGTTGAGGTTCACAACCACCCATTGGACTGAGCACAGGGTCCCCAATGAAGGAGTTAGAGAAAGGACCCAAGGAGCTGAAGGGTTTTGCAGCCCCTTAGAAGGAACAACAATATGAACTAACTAGTACCTTCAGAGCTCCCAGGGACTAAACCACCAACCAAAGAGTGCACATGGTAGGACTCATGGCTCCAGCTGCATATGTAGCACAGGATGGCCTAGTCATTCATCAATGGGAGGAGAGGACCTTGGTCTTGTGAAGCCCTATGTGCCAGGAAGCCGGAGAGTGTGGGTTGGTGAGCAGGGGGAGTAAGGGGGGAATAGTTTTTTTTTTCTTTTTCCCAGAGGGGAAACCAGGAAAGGGGAGAACATTTGAATGTAAATAAAGAATATATATAATAAAAAAAATTGAGAGTTAGGAGAAAGTATAAGTAAGAAATTGAGTTATTTCAATGTACATAACACATAGTAACTATTAATGAGAATTATTTTCCAATTAATGCTACTAAAATTCCCTTGATTGCTACAAGACTGCTGGATACATTCGGCATAGTTGTTCTATTTTAGGTCCATGTCTCTCATGTAATTATATTGACCATTTTCTTTACTGTTATAATTATCTAGCTATTTCTCAAGTATTGTTAACCCAGAGCAATCTATTAAGGGAAGTGGGTTTTTGAGTTGTATTTAAGGAAATGATGAGTGAGGATCACTGCAAAGATGTTGAAAAAGTCATGGCTTGACTGTGTTGGCTAGGGTGAAGAGGACCCTCAGAGATCATACATTTTAAAACATTTTTGTTTGTTTGGTTTGGTTTTCCTTGAATACTAAACTACATTGT
Organism: Montemys delectorum; assembly: GCA_019843815.1. NCBI lineage: Eukaryota > Metazoa > Chordata > Mammalia > Rodentia > Muridae > Montemys > Montemys delectorum. The sequence continues at coordinate 6,417 of JADRCD010044689.1, read as the reverse complement.
GTAGCTTCCTAATTGGCAACAGGCCATAACGTTAGTATTTATCATCAATTTCTGTAATTTCATTTTATTTTATATATGATAAGTAGTATTATAAGTAAAATTAATATTTATTTTCCAGTATCAAAGACAAAATCTTCTGTAGAAAGTACTGACTGGATAGATAATATGTTTGGAATTGTTTTGCATTAATTTTTTTCTTATAAAAAAGAGGTTGAGAAACTGTCCTTATGTCAAATCTGACTCACTTTAACAGTTCCTCTTAAAAATTAGCAGCTGTAATTAGTGGAAATTTTAAAGGTGCAATGTTGTAGGTGTTAACAGTAACAGGTTTTAATCAACTTTTTTTTTTTAATTTAAAGTGATCAACTTTAGAAAAGTTGAAATCTTATTTCCACCAGCATAATATTATGATGACAGTTCACAAATTATGTTTCCAAAAAGTTTTTTTAAAAATCATTGTTTTTCTAATGTCTATGTCCTGACTGGATCCGACTGAAAGTCCAAGACATCAGGAGTTCAAGCAGGTCAGTTCAGTATGTCTGACGATGAGATTCACCAAGGCTGTATTCTGTAATATACAAATCATGATGCAAACCATTTAAAACTGCAGCACTGCTCACAATTAAGATCTGTTGTGCAAATGATTGTAGGTTATTATTAAAGCATATTTCAATTGTACATTGCTAAAATAATTTTAAAGATAAGCACACATCATTCCCATCCTCAGTCAAAAGACTAAATGACTTATCCAAAGACATATTTAAATATATAACCAATATAGTCCAAATACAGAGGCTTTAGATCCTCAGTTGGGAATAGAGACCCCAGGTGGATGTCTGTGAGTTCAAGACCAGCCTTATCTACATATAGCCATCTCCATCAGCTCCATGTCAGCCAGCTCTACAGAGTAGGCACTATCTCAGATAGTACAATATAAAGTAAAACAAAACACATAATAAACAGAGTATATTTATTAGACTGGAGAGATGGTTAAGAGCAGAGGATGCTCTTCAGAGAATCTGTATTTGAGTCTCAGCACACACCTGGTGACTCATAACCTTCTGTAATTCCTGTTAGGAAATCAGATAGCCTTCAAAGGTCACCAAATTCTCATGTGATGTCTAGACATGCATGCAAACAACTATACACATAAATTAAATAAAAATTTAAAAAATACTGTAGTTGAATTCCAGTATATAAATTTGAAGGTAATTATTTTACCCACAGTATTAGCATTCTTTCTCTGAGTATATGAATCTTTACTTTTTTAGATTAATAACAATAACTATATTTATATTCCTGGAAATTTGATATTTTCTTTACATACATTATTTTGTAGAGTCTTTACAGTAACATTATGAATTAGGTACAGTTAGTGTTCTATTTTAAACAGAAACACAGAAAATCTTAGTGACTTATGAAATTATACAGCTAGTAAGCAGTAGAGCATGGGTTCGAAACTAACCAACCAACCAACCAACCAACTAACCAACCAACCAACCAACCAACCAATCAATAATCCATGCTTCAAAATCTCAATAAAAAATAAAACTAATTATAAAAGAAAAAAACAAAAAAACCCCCAAAATCTCAATAAAAATGATAAATTGCATCTTCCCCTTGGAGGGCTGGCTATAATTATGTATAATATAGTTTATGGTCTTCAAGATTAAAGATGGGAAATTAATGAATGTTTTGATTTTAATGTTAGATAAATTTAGCACCAGCTTTAAATGAATGGTCTTGTTTAATTCATGTAAATCCCTGAAGGAATATTTTGTCTAAAGCACTCAGTAATGCTTACTAATATAGCTGCAAAGCTAAATCACTATGGATTCCTTCAGAATACTCTATAATTGTTAAGACTATCTATTTTAAACCTAAATTATCAAATTGAAGAATATTCATAAATGGTTTTCATTTATAGTAGAATTTCATACCAATTGCTTTATTATACTTAATTATATCTGTATAAACAAAATTGATTTTTTTATTTTTTCATTAATGTGCCATATAACAGAAAAATAGAACTATTTTTCTATCTTTTTTTAGCATATGGATTCTGTTGCTAGTTTGGAAGTCATATTGCTAAGATTGTACCTGATAGGAAAATGTATTTTGACAGGTAGACCTGTTAACATATTTACATATGGCAAAAAACTGTTAACTCTAAGTTAAAATGAGAACAACGCTATAATAGATAGTAAAAGGTGAAAAATAATCCCTTATGTTCAAATGTGCACATAAATTTATGAACTTATATGTAGTGATAAAATAAATTATGAAATTTACCAGATAAGAATTTTTTAGTTTAATATATATTTAATTAGTTATTTTTTATTTACATGTCATATGATATCTCCTTTCCTGGTTTCCCAATCCAAAAAGAAGAAAATAAAATAAAATAAAATAAAAACCTGTTCCTTTCCCCCTCCCCCTGCTCACTAACCCACCCTCTCCTGCTTCCTGGCCCTGGCATTCCCCTACACTTCGGTATCCACAATAGTGTCTGGGTTTGATGATTGAATATGGGAAGTAGTCCCAGGTGGAGCAGTCTCTGGATTGTCCTTCCTTCAGTCTCTGCTTCATTGTTTGTCTCTACAACTCCTTCCGTGGGTATTTTGTTCCCCTTTTTAAGAAGGAACGAAGTATCCATACTTTGGTCTCCCTTTTTCTTGAGTTTCTTGTGGTTTGTGGGTTGTATTTTGGGTATATTTTAATAGCAAACTTACAGGAACAGCACAGAAGACAGACAACATTAAAAGCATGCATTTACATGTAGGACAACTCAGTTAGAGAAGTATAGTGAATGGATGGAATCTACTGTATGATAACATTGCTACAAACACCATTTAGTTGCTGTCAATAAGAAATTTATTATTTTTAAAAATTACAAATGCTGGCATTTTCCAGAAAATTTTAACAGGTTTATCTATAATTGCTATAAAGTTGAACTGTTGAAATGTGTTCACTGAAACATTTTGCTTGCATTAATGCTTTACATCTTGCATTTATATTAAAAATTTCACATGAATGTAGAGAAACTGCCAATACCTGATTCTGTCCCCTATGTTTCCACTCGCAATCATATACTTAGGTACCTTTGACCCCATGGAAAAAATACCTAACATTCAGAACTACTGATAACAGGAAGAAGAGGAAAAAAATTGAGAACAAAATGCTTCCCCTCATAGTGGACTCTTATGCACCTTCTCTGCTTATGTGGAGTGCTAGCTGGATATCTTTTGGCATAATTGTTACACGTTTGGCATGGATAGCACACAGGTTGGTATCTTAAAAAAGGCCAACCAGATAGGCCTCACTTGCCTCCTGCAAAGCACCAATAGCTGCACTCTAGAAGCATAGATGTGTTTTGAAGTCTGAGCAATTTTTCGCACCAGACGCTGAAAGGGGAGCTTGCAAATCAGAAGTTCAGTGGACTTCCAATAACAACCAGATAAGAATTTAAATATTATACATTATTATGCTATCATATATTTCCCTAATTTAATCTATTTTAAAATATATTTTCAAATATTAAACATAAGGAATTGGTGATTATTGTGATATATGAATAAGTGAATATTTTTTAAATTATTATTATTTTAATTGCACATAATGTCTGGGGAAAACAGAAAGAATTCATTTCCAATTCAAGGCTTCATGTCTGTTGCTAATATTTCAATTTACTTTTATAAATTCTTTAAACTCTTTTTGCTGTTTTCTTTATAGAATATAACCTGAAGAAATAAGTACACATATAGTAAGACAAAAAGAATAAATTATCAGCATCCATTAACACTGTAATATAGTACTGTAGTAATGTGAAAATTTGGAAAGTTTAAGTCTGTATAAAGGTAGAAAAATGAGGAAACTCATAAACTGAAGCAGCTAATACGTTTCAGTTTTCTTTATATTCCTAAAAAGGTAGATTCTGGATGCCAGACAGGGTTAAAAGTAAAATTACATTTAATCATGGCAGAAAATAGTAGCTTTGATAGCTTGGTTTTATTTAATACAAGCTTATTTATAATTTTCATGCATGTCTGAATCTATACAAGGCAAGATACTGATAATTTTATATAGCTATTTATTAGGACAACTTCAGTTTTCTATATGAAATATTGGAAGAATAGTGATTTATTTACTTACATTTGTGTTTTTATTGATTCACTTAGTTCTTTCACAATTTGATACTTGTGTCTAATACATCATGATTATTCTCACTCCCTCTCTTATCTCCTCTCACCTTGTCATTCTCCCTTTCCCATCTTTCTTTTCTTTTTCTTTTCCTTTGTAAACTAATGATTTTAACCAGGAACTTCTGTGTGACCATGGTTTGGAACTGCCTTTTGGAGAATGGTGGGGTCAACTTTGTGTATAAAACTGAAGATGATGATTCTCCCTTCCCCAAAATTCATCAGTAGACATTATTTCAACAACAAGGGATAAGGCTCCATGAGCCCCTCCCTTTTATTCATGGTTGGATTGACAGGCACAGTCTTATATAGGCTGAGTCTGGCCCAAAAAAGAGCAGTTTGCAGTCCCTTTCAAGGACTCAGACATCGACATTCTTTCTGTTCCTTCTTCTGGAAGTTTCCCTGAGCATTAAAAAGGATGTTATAAACAACTTGTTTAAAAGCACTCATATGTCATTTCCTGTAAGTACGTTGAGCAAACATGTGCCTCTGCATTTATTGGCATTCACCATAAAGGAAAGAAATAATGTTGTTTATCATGTATTATATACTTGATGCTACAAATATAAAGATTATTGTGGTGATTAATGAGAAGAAAATGGTGAGTACTTTGTACTTTCATAAATTATACAAAGTATACTAAAACTATAAAGTGATTATTTGTATTACTTGGTAATTCTTTGCGTTCTTTCAGTCTACAATATAACATATCTCATATATTTTATTGGGACCAATAATATTTTATAAAATTAATTCTATTTTAAGCCATTATTTACTCATACTTAGTCAATTACATTTTTTCTTTCCATAGAAAGTTATACAATATACTTTCATTTTTCTTATTTTATTGAAATATAATATATTCTGATTATTATTACATCTCTACTTACTACTAACAGGTCCTTCCCACCTCCTCTGCCATGCATATACACACAGAGTGTGATTTAAGTTTTTATTTATTTATTTGTTTATTTATTTATTTTTGTTTTGTTTTTCAAGACAGGGTTTCTTTGTATAGCCCTGGATGTCCTGGAACTCACTCTGTAGACCAGGCTGACCTCGAACTCAGCAATCTGCCTGTCTTTCCTTCCCAAATGCTGGGATTAAAGGTATGCACCACTACTACCTAGAGTGATTTAAAATTTTGAATGAAGAGATGTGTTGAAGAAAAGTAAAATTTATAAATACAATGAAATTCTAGTCAGTTTTGCAGACAAGTGTGGCTAAATATGTCCCAGTACACAGAAGGTTGAGACAGCAGGATCACTGCAAGTTCAAAGTCAAACTGGACTACATAGTATTTTAGATTTGCCATGGCTGTATATCAATGTCATGTATCAAAATTTCTTCAAACAAGCAACTTTTCCAAAGGTCTCAAATTAGAAAGGATCTATTTTACTGTAGGAAAATATCATGAAGTAGAAAATTCCTTAAGCTGTGGGAAGTTGCAGCCCTGATCCAAGCAAGAAAAAAGCCAAAGAGACAATGAAAAGGAATAAGAATGCAAGGCTACAGGTGATAACAAAAATGATCCTACAGTCTCTTACCTCTCAGGTCTCTGATACTTTCTAGAGGACCCTTCCATCACTTCATCCCTGGGTTACATATTTTCATTCATTCTGTTAGCCCTTAGGGCTTCACTCCTGTTCCCTCTCTCCCAGTAACTTATCATGTTTCCCTTTTCCCTTCCCCTTTCCCTCTCCACCCAGGTTGTTCCCTCTCTCTGCCCCACCTCCTGTGATTGCTTTCTTCCCCCCATCCCAAGTAGGATTGAAGCATTTACACATGGGTCTTTTGGTTTGTTAACCTTCTCTATTTTTGTGGATTGTATCCTGGGTATTGGGAGGGACCTTAGATGAAATGACCCACAGTGGAGAGAGTAAACCTCTAGAGAAAAGATAGGGCATCAAGTGAAGAGATGGGGCTGCCATCCCACAGTCAAAAACTCTGACCCAGAATTGTTCTTGTCTAAAAGAAGTACTGGGACAAAAATGGAGAAGAGATTGAGAGAAAGGAGGTTCAGTGACAGGCCCAAATGGGGATCCACCCCACGGGCAGGCACCAAACCATGACACTACTACTGATGGTATAGTATGCTTACAGACAGGAGCCTAGCATGACTGTCCTCTGAGAAGCCCAACAAGCAGCTGACTGAGACAGATGCAAACACACCCAACCAATGGTCTGAAGTCCTGCCTCCTCCTCCCCTCCCCCCCCC
>JADRCD010044687.1:4724-18543 GCA_019843815.1 Montemys delectorum | reverse complement strand
ACACACACACACACACACACACACACACACACACACACCTCCCAGCTTTTCTACCTTTGCCCCTCCCCTACCTAACCAGAACTAGTTTAGAATTTGTTGGAATAAATGAGAATTTTTATTCGTAATTCAGCATTGAGAATCATCTCCCAACACACACACACATACACACACACACATACACACACACACACCCCCCAGCTTTTCTACCTTTGCCCCTCCCCTACCTAACCAGCCCACCTCAGTGGGAGGTGGGGTTTAGTGACGAACGTGTAAACACTAGAATTCTTCGCTATCCTTCCGCCCGGCAAGGCAGCAGCTTTTTCTCTAGTCGCAGCAGCGTGAAAACCGCGTGTATTTCGTAATGGAAAGACAAGCCTAAGAAGGAAGCTAAAACCGACATTTGGTAATCGTCTGCTTCCCAGTGTTTGGCGCAGTTTTCCCTAGTTCGGCATCAGAACCTAAGTGTCGCAGTGTGCACCACACGCAGCACTCTCGAGCGGCGTAGCGTCACGCCACTTCCTTAAGCCGGAACTCTTTAAATCGCTCTAGCTCCTCCCACTGCGGGCCTCCGTAATGACGTAGCCGCGCCTAGTGCGTCCCGGCGGATGTAGGCGGATGTAGGCGGATGTAGGCGCTTCGTGAGGGACCTGTGAGGGGAGTGGGTACCGAAAGGTGAGGGTAATTTGCTAGTCATGGCCCTTCATCTTGTCCTACGTCCCAAGCTCCCGGCAAACCCCTAAATACAGTCGCCGCCATTGTCTCTGCTCCCTGCGCCTGACTCCCAGTTGCGTTTACCTGCCTCCTTTCTCTGTACGGCAAGGCACCACTGGAGATAACGCAAATACGAAAACAGCCTTGGTTTCGGACAGAACAGGTTAGTAAGAAGGAGGGCATTGCTTGGGGTTGTGGATGCAGGTTCCATGATTGGTGCGGGATTCGTGATCCTGATTTTAGGGGACGAGTGTTGAGAAGACAGACCAGGGAGGGTGATTAAAAAAAAAAAAGCTATCTACGTTTCCATAAACTCGCGTTTGGGAAGGGAGGTGGACGCAATGGCATCATCTACTGGGGAGATGGCGTACTTGTCAGAGAAAGGAGGACTACCACCGCTGATGAGGGCAATTGTCTGAGGAGCCTTGAGAATCAGGAGGAGATATACAAAAGGGGTTGTAAATGTGGGAACATTACATTTTGTATTGGGTGTATTCGAAGATTGTTTGCACATTCTGGTTGCTTATCTGACCATTAGTTAACCACATCTTACTGTGATTTGATTTGATTTGGGGCTATCACACATGTATTTGTGTTGATAGATTTTCTACCAAGTTTGCATTTCTCCACGTTTCAGGGCGTCAGATCAAAAGGGGAGGGGAGAAGATAAACAAAACTGACCTGATTTCTGTACAGTGGGAAAAAGCTGCAAGAATAGGTAGGGTTCTAGAATAATTTCTGCATCTCCTCTTTTCCAGCCTTCCTGAAATGCCCTCCGTTACCCCAACTATGTTGCAGAATGTGATAGGTTTGTGTGGGTGGGTAGGTGAGTAATTATAAGAATGTGTAAAGAAAATGGAAAATGATACTTTTCATTATTTCCCCAGCTTCCTGTTATTGGTCAGGCGTTGCATCCTTACTGCTACCACTACGACCGACTGTGCAGAAATGATTTAGTTGTCTCTTCATGGAAATTATCAGGCTTTAAGAATATAGCAGAGGAACTTATGGAGCTTTCAGGGTGTCTTGTGGGGGTGGCAAAAGGAAGGGAATCAGAAAATTCTTTACCAAACAACTATCTGTATCCAGCAAGCATTTATTTCTTAAGTACCGTTTCCTAAATCATAACTCAGTAGTGATGTTCTCCTGTTTGTGGATTTCCGTTGGTAGACACATCCAGAGGGTTGTATAACTGTCAACTGTTGTGAATGTTTGTAAAATACCTGAACGTGAAGCTAAGAGATAATGAGGAGACAATTGTCCAGTTTCTAGGGTTAGTGTGACGGCAAACAAGGGTCACTTAGACTAGAAAGTCACATGCTTCCATTTTGTCAGTTTCTCAATGACCTCTAGCTGGTCTGTGGATATACCTAGGAGTCTTGGTCTACTTTAGAGATAGATACAGGATAAGAACATCTTCCTTTCATACCCTCTTTCTCGTCCTGCTCTAACTCTTCATTATTAATCTATTTTCCAACTAGGGGATTACCCAATACAGTCACTGAAGAGGACAATGGTAGGCCCTCAGGGAGGAGGAGGAACAGCTTTGAAGCTGGATAATGGGAGGCGAGGAAGACCAGAAAGGGAAAAGCTAGACAAACTGCCTGAGAAGGCAAGAATAAGGGCCAGGAACCAAGGTCTGTATGCCAAGAGCTTAGTTTCTCTGTCCTCTTTATCTGTCTGTAGGTGTGCCAGATCTGCTGCAAGGCTGATTGCCAGTGGAAGCAGAGAAAGGAGGAGAAAATTCCTTCCCACAGGCGCAGGTTAGTATGAACTCGGGGACTCCTTGAGTAAGACCGGTAGGATGGAGTAGTAAAGATTTAGTTGGCTCCAGCCTAGGTCAACAGACAGCCTTGGAGTTCTCCAGCCTCTTGTGTCCATCCAACTTTCCTGTTCTCTCTGCCCTTATTGGTGCCTGCAAAGACAGTTGGTAGCACATGGAGGTGTAAACAGCGGGTGAACTGAAAGAAGGAGTTGGCTACTTGCCTACTTCTTCCCCATAGAGCACTGAATTTCCTTACTTAACTGTGTCTCTGTGCTTATCAGCATGAGCAGAAAGAAAATTGGAAGAGACTTAAAGCCCCATTTCCTTCCTCCACCCCTAGGTCCAACTTCAGTGACAGATCTGATGGCCTTGGAGTGGCTGAAGACCACCACCCTCCACAGGCCTGCGCCCAAGCACAGCTATCCTTTATCTTGAGTGAGCTTCCTCAGCATGCTGTCTATATGATTGGCAGAAACTGTAGTTGGAAAGGGAGCTGAATGACTACTGGACTTTATATGAAAACACCTACTTGGGGCTGACTTTCGGGCAAGGCTGAGATAGGGGCATATTTAGCTTTGCCTTTCTCTTGAACCATGATTGGCTCGAAAACTAAAAGGAAAGCTAGGGAAGAGTCAGGGGCTTCCTCAAAACCTGGAACCAATAGCCCTGCCAGTACTAAAGGAAAAGCCAAGAGTCAGACCAGTAAAGCAGTTAAGGCAGAACCAAAAGAAGAATGGGGGAACCAGGCCGAGGCTAGGGATGAAGCAGTGGCCAGGACACAGCCATCGATTTCCACTGAGCCCAAGACTGTGACATGGAAAGTTAAAAAAAAGAAAGATAAGACTAATACTAGAGTCATGCCTCAGGCTAAGACAGAACCCCTGGCAGAGCCTGCTTTAGTGCCTCCCACCAAGTCAGATGCTCTGCCTACGTCTGTAGTCATTACTGTAACCAAGTCTGAAGTCAAGGTTGATACTGGAATTGAGGCATCCGTCAAGGGCTCTGCCAAGGCTACTGATAAGCGTAGTGTTAAGCAGAAGTCTGAGATAAAGAAAGAGGTCTGTGTGAAATCCAAGGCTGGGGACAAAGCTAGTATTGTCATCAACACCACTGATGAGGATGAAGACTATGTGTGCTCCTGGTTTTGGACTGGAGAAGAGCCTAGTGTAGGGTCCTGGTTCTGGCCTAAAGAAGAAACTCCTCTTCAAGTTTATCAGCCCCCACCAAAGGTTGAGGAAGAACCTGAACCCCCAGATACATTCGACTTTGCTTTAAAAAAAAAAGCTGCAGCGTGGTTAAGGGGCAGGTTTATTGTCCTAGTCCCAATTGAGGAACCACAGCCAGCTTTACCTCCAGAAGGGAACTGGACTCTGGTTGCGACCTTAATTGAAACTCCTCTGGGTATTCGACCTTTGACCAAGATTCCGCCTTATGGTGGACCTTACTTCCAGACTTTAGCTGATTTAAAAAACCAAATCCGGGAAAAAGAAAAGTATGGTCCTAATCCAAACACCTGCCGCTGTAAATCACGAACCTTTAGTTTAGAGCCTGTTGAGTTTGATAAACTTGTTGCCCTACTTAAGTTAACTAGGGTTCCATTGATTCATGAGATAGCTACAATGATAATGGGTATCAGTCCTGCTTACCCATTTACTCAAGATATCGTTCATGATGTCGGTATTACTGTTCTGATTGAAAATTTTGTCAACAATCCAAATGCTAAAAAATACCCTAGAAATTTAAATTTAAATGCCAACCCTGATGCCCCAGAAGAAGTGAAAGAGACTGAAGCACATGTAAATAAAGTTTGTAGGGACATACTCTCTTGTCCTTTGAACTGCTCTGTGCAAGTGGAGGAACTAAAGCTGTTAGTGAGCTTGAGTGTGAAATTTGATTATCACCATGTGGTTATCTACTATGTTCGATATTTCATCTCATTGTTAAACAAAGGAAGTGTCAAAATCAAATTTCAAATTTTAAGAGTTATTTTGTGCTTGTCAAAAAATCAAGCCAATACAAGAGAACTAATCAGTGCTGAAGTAATGTCCTCACTGGTTGCTCACTTTCACAAGAATGAGTCAAAAGCTAATATCCTTCATATCATTGAAATATTTGAGAATATAAATTTCCAATTCAAAAAAAGGGCAAAGCTATTTACTAAGGAAATGTTCACTAAATCTGAACTTATTTCCATATTCCGGGAGGCAAAAGAGTTTGACCAGAAACTCCAAGAGTTAACAGACCACAGTGACCCTGACGTGAGAGATAAAGTTATCCGATTAATACTCAAACTCTAAATAGCTGTATATTCTCATAAAGCCTTGAACATTTTTGTCTTTCCATTATAAATCGAATGCTTATTATAATTATAAACTTGATAACTTATGCTCTCTGTGTTGAGGGAGGCCATTTTATGGATGCTAGTCATCTTGAGAGATTGAATACTTGCTGGATTTTATTGTGCTATATAATATAAATTAAGGTATTTTGGTATTTCTGTAATGTAACTCAGTACTGAACCTATTCGTTCTAAATAAGCTATATTTCTGTGCATTCTATTGATATAAGTGTATTTTCGTATTCCATTTACGTGTTTTTAATAAAGTTGCATGCTAAACACAGTGAAAACATTGTTCCAGTTCTTTAGTTGAAATGTAGTCAGCGATGAACAATGTAAAGATAGCCAAAATTGTTGTCTGTCCATTTACTGATGGGGGTGGGGCGCGGTTGTGCCACAAACAAATAGGTTCACAAATTGGCAGATATTTCAGTTTCACCATGTTCAGGGAATACAGTCAACCATTCTGTGACCAAGAAGACAAGACTATGCTTCTGGCTGCTGGAGGTTGTAGATGGCAGGGTTTTAATGGAGGAATGATACTGAATCTGGACAGATTTAGGAGGAGGAGAATACAGATGCCTTCACGTCACTCGAGTCCAAGAACTTGTACTTAGCTTGCACATCAGCTGTCCCACCAGGATACCCTGAAGTTTTTAATCCCAAAGAGATTTTGTGGTTCTCACCCTATTCCGTTCAATTATGGACAACTGTAGGAAGTGCAGTTCTAAAGGGACATAGGCACACTGTATCCTTATTAGCCCTGTCCTTATCCAGGGGTGTCAGATTTACTACTTCCAATGAGGTTTTCTAAGCCTGCAATCATGGGCCTCAGAGAAGGACCCGGGATCACCCTCAGAAACTGATACTGCTATTACCTCTTCTACTTTGGTGGTTGTTGGTTCTCATCCTTGCTTTTGTTTTACCAATACCTTTGACTTGGTAATTTGTACGTATTCTTGATTGCAACCTCTCATTTGTTCTGATTCTTAAGTGTCAGAGCATGGCTGTATGTGTGACACACACGCAGAATATCAGAGTCCTTTAGGACTGCTTGGTTAGAAAGACCATTAATCTCCATACTACCTCTGTCCAGCTTATTTGCACTTTGCTGTTTGAAGCCTTGTTTATTCTACCTCAGCCTCCTGTTTATAGAGCAAGCTAGGCTCAGAGCAGAGGCTAACAATATCGAGCAACAGGTTGGGGTCTGATACCACCTTTGGCTCCCCCACTACCCAGATCCTTTGCTGCTGTTATTCTGAATTTACTGCCCAGAATTGGGAATGACAGATTATAATCTCTGGAAGAATTGTGTGTGCGTGCTTGCGTGTGTGCATGTGTGTGTGTGTGTGTGTGTGTGTGTGTGCGCGCGCGCGCGAGCGCATGCATACATGTGTGTGTCCAGACAAATTGCTGTGATCGAGATCTTGCTTTTGACCTACCTTTTGCCAATTTTTCATGCATTGGGGGAGGTCTAAAAAATATCAACATGCTGGAATAGATCTTAAGTTTTAACAGCTAATCCTGGTTTCATTACTATGAAGATCAGATGTGAACTTATTTCTCACTTCTAGTAATAAAAAATGAAGGGTAATTTGTCCATATTTGTAATTTAGGTGTTGGGGGAAGCGGTATGGTTTTTTTTTTTTTCATGCAATATACCACTTTAGATGATTTTTGAAGTTCTATGTAACTGTTTTTAATTCACAGATCTCCCCTAGCCTATAATACCAGCTGTGAGTACTTCTCTCAGTGGAGATCTTCACAGTGCAATTGGACCAAATCCTTTGGAAACATTCAGTATTTCAAATGCCCTGTGGAGTACATTCTTAATCAGGTAATGGCTTGGAATTTTTCAATGTCAGTTAAGGACAAGGGTGAGTTTGGGATTTGTATATATGGGTGCCAAAGCAAGAAATCAAGTCTTCCTGCCTGAATGCTAATTTTAAGAGTCAAATCATCTCCCATAGTTTCTGACATGTCATTATTTGTACACTTAAACCATTCCCACAGTTGGGCTGTTAGGACCCTGCTTTAGTGAACATTGGAGTAAGAGTACCTGTTGGAGTCCCCAGTTTCTTCCTAATGAAACTTAGTAACATTTTATTAGCTTTCCCCCATGATTTCCCTAGCCTTTTATAACAATAATTCTACTCTCAACTTCTTTAAGTACAACCCTTTCTGACTGTATATATATGGAGAAGGTAAGGCATTTGCCTTTCTATTGCTGGTTTATTTCACGTAACAGTGATCTCCAGTTCCAATCCTGTTGTCAGAAATGGCAGAATGGCATGCTTTTGTGACTGAATAATATTTTCTTCTGTATGTGATATACAACTTTATCCATTCATTGAATTTTGGATACTTAGGTTCCCTCCCTCTCCCTTATCTCTTAACTATGGTAAATTACGGTCCTGTGTGGAATATGTGAGTACATACTGCTCTTCAGCTGTAGTTTTGCGGATTTAATTTACTCTGGAAGGATATGTACTACTGGGATTCCTAGATCATATGGTAGTTCTGTTTATATACTTTAGGATCCTCCATACTGTTTGCCATAGTGGGAATATTAATTTGCCTTCCCATGAGCAGAGTAAAATATTTTTTTTCTCTCCACAGCCTCACAAGCACTTCTTAGTTTTTGGTAATAGCCATGCTTATGAGTGTAAGGTGGCATCTCATTGTGTTTGTAATTATTGCTGAAGGTGAATGGGGTGGAGTGGTTTTACTTACCTTCTCTGTGGCCCATTTGTAAGTCTATCATATTTTGGTAAATGCCTATTCAATTATACTATTACTTTTTAAATGTAGTTATTTGGACAATTTTCTAATGAGTTTTTTGCAGCTCTTGATATAGTCTAGATATCAAACCCCTGTCAGATGTATGAATTGCAAGTATGTCTACCATTTGTTAGGCTGTCTCGTCTGTTTCTGCACTCTGGTTTCCTTTACTGTGCAGAAACTTTGGTTTAATTTAACCCCATCTTATTTTTGCTTTTATTTCTTGTGCTTTTATGATTCTGTCCAAAATTTCCTGTCAGTTCCAACGCCCTAAAACATTTTTTTAAAGTTTCCTTTGAGTAGTTTCATAGTTTTAGGTCTTACATTTAATTCTTTAATACATTTTGAATTACTTTTTTATAACTAGTGGAAGATAGTTGATTTTTGTAATTTTCAAGATATTCTTCTGCCTTGGCTATCAAAATTTCTTAGCATCATGTATTACAAAAACTGTCCTTCCTGTCTTTTTAGCAATTTCATTGGAAAACAGCTGACTGTAATACATAGGCTTATTTCTAGATTATTACTTGCAGTTGGTCTAGATGTACATTTTATGTCATACCAAGCTATTTTTTAAAAATCACTTTACCTTTGCAGTTAGTTTTGAAGTCAGGAGATAGAGTGCTTGCCTCCTACTTTGTTGTTTTATTCTGCTGTATTTGCTTTCTTGGGGATTTTCGTGGTTCCAGGTGATTTTATGACTGAAGTTTTCTAGTTCTGTTTAGAACATCTTTAGTATTGTTACAGGATTGAATCAGATTTGTAAATCACTTTTGCTAGTACATTTTAATAGTGTTTATTTTTCTAATTCACAAACACAGCGTGTCTTTTCATAAAGAGATCTTTCACATAATTTGATTATATTTATTTTTAATATTTTACTTTTGTAGATATTCCAAATGGAATTGCTTTCTTGGTTTTTATTTTAGCTAATTTTTTGCATACTAGTTTTACATTCTTAAACTTCTAGAATGTACTTGCTCATTCTAGTAGGGTTTGAGGTTTTTTTTGGTGGAGGTTTTTGGTAGTTTTCTTTTTTTTTTTAACCTTCTCTTTACATTGTTTTCTTTCTTTTTTTTTTTTTTTTAGATATTTTCTTTATTTACATGTAAATTTTCCCTTTCCCAGGTTCCCCTCCAAAAAACAAACAAACAAACAAACAAACAAAAACAACAAGAACAAACTCCTGTTGCCTCCCCCCTCCCCATGCCTGCCACCCCACCCTCTCCCACTTATTGGCCCTGGCATTCCCCTACACTGGGGCACAGAACCTTCACAAGGCCGAGGTCCTTTCCTTCTGTTGATGATCAAATTTGCAATCCTCTACTATACACATGCTGCCAGAACATTCAGTCCCACCATGTATAGTCCTTGATTGGTGGGTAGTTTTCTATATTTGAGATCATGTTATTTCCAAATAGAAACAGTTTAACTTCTTTTTCAGCCCAAATGAACGCTTGTTTGTCCTAGGTCTTAGAATGCACAATCTTTTCCGCTTATTTCCTTTGACTTTAATGTGAACTTATAATAAGGGTCTTACTATGTTGTAGTATATTCCTTCTATTCCAAATTTTTCAGTGCTATTATGAAGGGATGTTGAATTTTACCACATGTATTCTCCACATTGATAGATTCATTTGGTTTACAGTCCTTAATTTTTGTTGATGTAGTTTATCAGTTTATTAATTTGAATACCTTGAACCATTTTGTATTTATGGAATGAGTCCCACTTTGTCATACTAAATATACTCTAGAGTTTAGTTTGCTTCTCTTTTTAAAGTAATTTTTCATCTGCATTGATCAAGCATATATTATAGCCTATAGTTTTGTCTCTATATTGTTGTCTGGATAATGCTGACCTCACAGGCATGGGATTAGGCCATTAGAAAGTCTTTATTAGCTGCCTGGCAACTACACTGGGTGGCTTGAGATCCCAGTGTATCCCTGAGCCTTTTTCAAGGTAAGCTTTTAAGTACAAAAACCATGCCCTCAGTAGGCATACTTCAATTAACAAGAGCAGTTAGTCAGAAAGCAAGGTTAGTACATGTAGAGACTTTCCCGGAAGTATGGACTTTGCTGGATTTGGCTTTCGTTTTAATTTTGGCTGGTGGTGCTATCTCCATGCTGAGTTTTGTGGACTGAATGGCACTTCCATCATGGAATCAGTTGTGCTAAGGGTCCTTCTAAGGTTTGGAGCCCTATTACATTCTCCACAGGTCTTAGTGAATGTGTCAAATCATGGGCTCATCCTGCTCTAAAGAAGTGTAGTTGGTCCTAAGGACCATTAATTTTACTGAACTGATACATAATTGGTCATATAGTTTAAGATGCAAGGACCTGCCTTAAATCCCATCAGAATGAGAATTAAAGGTTCAGCCAGTGCTGATAATGGAAGAGTTAGCCGAGGGATCATGAGGACAGAGAGTGGTACCAATTATTTGACTTATGTCATTGTCTCTTTCTCTTTCTGAGCTTTTCCCCAACCATGGCAAGATTTATTTCTATTTACTCCATATCAAGTAGCATAGAAAGGACAGATTTTTCCAAAAGCCATACATGTATGTATGTCCTTTGTATGTCCTGGCTCAGAATAGAATACTTGGTCTGAGCAACTCAGAAAGTTTGTGGACCCCAGATAAGTAGGCTGGTGAAGGTCTGTTATCAGAGTCCTACTAGTTATTTCCTGGAGAAAGATCTTTGCCTCTGATGTCGTTCATCTACCTGTGGGTTTCAGCTGTTCATTTCTTTTCTACCATGGAGTTTCAGGCAGCACTGGGTCAGGGTATGTCATCAGAATATCAATAGGCCCCACTGGTCTTAGGGCTCTTTGTGAGACAACCAGGTCAACAGCCCAGCAGTAGAAGACAGTACTTCATAGAGGAAGCCAAATAGCCACTCACAGGGCCATGGTCTGTGTGTATAGTAGTGGAC
This sequence comes from Montemys delectorum, assembly GCA_019843815.1. Classification (NCBI taxonomy): domain Eukaryota; kingdom Metazoa; phylum Chordata; class Mammalia; order Rodentia; family Muridae; genus Montemys; species Montemys delectorum. The sequence continues at coordinate 8,017 of JADRCD010044687.1, read as the reverse complement.
TTTCTTTTCCACACATGAGAGCTTGGGTTAGATCAGTATTGCTCCCTGGAGTGAGGTACCTGTCTTGGGCCCAGATCTTTTCAGTTAAAGTAAGTACTGCAGCTCCCACATTCTTGGTTCTTTCTTTCATCTTGTGATAGTCATGGATGAGCATCTGCAGGTTGTCATAGGGCAAGAAGGTATTGATAGCCGTGGTTTTCTTAAAACTGTACTCTAGGGTGAGGCCTAAGTAGGGCCTGATACGGGTTCACACTGGCACTAGACAGCTAAACATTCTGGTGTTCCTTAGAGGAGGGTCTCAGCCACATCGGGGTACTCTGAGTATAAGGTCCTGATCCAAAGTTAACTTGTTTGCTTGTTTGTTTTTTCCATTAGACTAACAGCAACTGTCACTGCTCTTTAGACAGGTGGACCATCCTAAGGCTGCAGTGTTCAACCATTTGGACAGGTATGTCACAGGGCATTTCCATGGACCCAAAGTTTGGGTTAAAACTTCTTTTGTATTTTGTTTCATGGACAGATGATAAGGTTTTGAGATATCTGGGAGTGCTAGAGCTAGACTCAAAGTCAGAATTGCTTGTAAAGCCGCAAATGTCTTGTTTAGTCTCAGTCAGAATAGGGCTCAGTGCTGGTGTATAGAGGCCTTGCTATTTCCACAAACTCTGGTATCCCCAGATAGCAATAGCTAGCTGCACCTAAGTACTCTCAAACCTGTCTCTTACTCTTCGGAGTTGGGATCTAAAGGATGGCAGAAATCCTCCTCCTAGACACGTTCCTTTTGTCTCCTCTCAGCTGGTAGTCAAGATAGGCAGACTCTGATGTACAAAATCAGGCTTTCTCAGCTGATTTCTGTAACCCAAGGTTTGTAATTCTTTGCAGCAGTCCCTTGGCAGCCCTTTTATAATCTGTTTTCCCAGGAAACTTCAGATAGAAGGGCAAGAATTCAGTTCTTAAGTCTCTCATCAAACAGTGTTGGCAAAATTTTAAATCTTTAGGGACACCTGGTCCAGGTATATTATTGCCTGCTTTACCCTCTCTCTGGGTCTGTCCATATAAAAGCAAAGATGGCCAGTGAGAGACCAAAGAATGCATCTTTCAGGTCCACAACAGTATATATCTATTTCCTCTGGAGAAATCTGACTCAGGAAAATGAAAGGTCCCAGGTTCCTTCACTGGCAGGCAAGGAATTTTCCAGGGTGACTAGCAGGGCTCCCAGGCAATATAGACTCCAATTTCCCCTATTTGTTTCCAAGATCCCTGGATATTGTTTAATCTGAATGGTTCTGAGATTGAGGTCTGGTCTCTGGGGATCTCAGTGGAACCTCCAGAAATTGTATTGAGTATCCACTAGAGAAGGCTGCGTTTTAAACCAATAGGATGTCTATATTAGCTGACAGGCAACTACACTGGGTATTTAGAGTCCCAGTATAGCACTGAGCTGTTCTCAGGTTTTTACGCACAAAAACCATGTCCTGGGTTGGCATACCTTAGTGAACAAGAACAGGTCTCCAAAAGCAGAACTACAGAAGCCAAAAAGCAAGGTAGTACATTTAGATTTTCCGAGAACCACAGGCTTTGATGGATTAGGCTTTTGTTTTCATTATGGCAGGTGGTGCTGTCTATATGGTAAGTTTTGTGGCCTGAATAGTACTTCCATCATGGAGTCAGTTGTGCTAAGGTCTGTTACAGTAATATCTTTGCAATCATCCCTTCCTTTTGTACTTTTGAAATAAACAGGTTAGTTGATACTAGTTCTTAAATTGTTTTCATGGAATGTAAGTCATGTGATCCTGGGATTTTCTTTGATGAGAGGCTATTTGTTAGTAACTCAATCTCTACCAATCTATTCTGTTTTCCATGATTCCACCTTGCAAAGGAATACATGTTTACAGATTGGCCCATTTTATTATAAGTTATCAAATTTCTTGGCATCAATTTGTCCCTAATACTTTTAATGATCCATTTTATTTCTGTAGTATGAGTTATTATGCTTTCCTTTTAGCTTTAGGTAGTATTTGACATTCTCTTCCTTAGTTTACCTAAGGGTTGGTCCATTTTGCTTTATTTTTAAAGCGTCAACTCTCTTTAATTGATGTTTTTCACTTTATTCCATATTTATTGATGCTCTGATACTGTTGCTTCCTTGTGCCAACTTGGGGTTTGGTTTGAGGTTAGTGGTTGGTTAGCTATCATTTGCATTCTTTCTGAATTTTTTATAGATTTGCCTATATTTCGTTGGCCTTGGTTACTACAACCCTCATTAATACTGCTTTTTTATATCTTAGACATCATTATCTAGATATTATCTCAAGAAGTATTTTAATTTCCTTCTTGAAATCTTTTTGGACCTAGTGGTTGTTTGGGTTATGTCATGAGGTTTCTGTTTATTTGTATAGTTTCTAAAGTTTTTCTTGTCATTGATTTCTAATTTTCCTAAAGATGGTTAGAAAAGATACTCCTTGTTATTTTAGTTCCTCAAGACTTCTTTTTGCAATGCTTGAAATTGAACTCAGGGTCTTACTTTTGTCAGGCCCATAGTCTACCCCTATGCAGTGTGTGTGTGTGTGTGTGTGTGTGTGTGTGTGTGTGTGTGGTGGTGGTGGTGGTGGTGGTGGTGGTGGTTGTTGTTTTGGGGTGGGGTTTTGTGTAGCCTGCTCTGGCCTGAAATTTACTATGTAGCCCTTGCAGATGATTTTGAACTCTTGCAGATCCCTTCAGGTCCCTGAGTGCTTGCCTTTATAGGTTTGCACCACCATGCCTGGTTTATGCAGTGCTGAGGATCAAACAGGCCTGCGTTCTGTCCACTCAGCTGCACCTCCATTCCTGAGGTTTGGGCAATATATTCTGGATAATTTTCTATGTGCTACTGAGGAAAAAATTGTATATTCAGAAGCTGTAAAGTGGAATTGTCTAGCAATATTGCTTAGATCTATTTGCTCTAGTATGTAGTTTAACTCTGTTTTGTTTTCTTTTACCAGAATCTAAGATTACACTGTTTGCTACTCTACTGTTTGCATTAGACAGATTGGAGATTTATTCAAGGCCGGTCCTGTGGAAAATACAGGAGAATTTCCTATTTCAAATCTTAATCTTCAGTTTAACCATTGTAACTTATTTTATGGACCACAAAATGAATTACAATGTGAAATTAGGCAGAAGTAGCAGAGCTAGGCAAGATCTCCAGAGCCATGCTCTCTTCTTAGAATGTAGTTCCTAGGGCTGGAGGGATGGATCACTGCTTAAGAGCACTTGATTCTCCTGCAGGCTCCCTGGGTTCAGTTCTGAGCACCCAC
>JADRCD010044678.1:3665-22143 GCA_019843815.1 Montemys delectorum | reverse complement strand
AAAACTCACAGTGAGTAGCACAGAAAGTCCCATCATTAATTAAGAAGAGATAGAGTAAACATGAGTTACAGCAGGCTAAATAAGTTTTCATTGATTTTAGATTAATGTTCTTGCAGAAGGAAATGTCATGGATTTTTTCACTTAAGAGTAGTAATGAGCCAGCTATTATTTCAGATTATATATTAAGAATAAGTAGAAGAAAGACATAGGACTATTTATGAACATCTATAGATTAAGAAAGATGAAAGCCTACTTATATGTGATAAGATTGTTGTAGTTCAATGGTTATTATTTTTTTATCATTAAAGACAGATGACTCATCTTCTCTCAGCAGCTATCAAATGCCAATAGCTCTTCAGTTAGTCCTGGAATTTCATGTCTTCTTACTACGCCCTGTCATCTGTGTTGGGATTTTGTTTGACTCTGCAAGTCTTGTCACCTTGTCCCAATCACCATGATTTCATGTGAAAGTGCTCTACTATGTCCAAAACACACTCTTTCCTTGGAGACATGCGACATTTAACTAATGCCTCAGCTACCTCATCCATGAGTTTCCCTGAGCCTTGAGGAATTGCTTCTATCATGTTGATTCCTCTTACCACTGGGCATTCCAAAATCACTTATTCTTTTCATATTGGCCTATTGAGGATATCTGTGTTGTCATATACTTCAAGAAACTTCTTAGCTAACTTTTGACGGAAGTGCTGTTCTATAGGTATAAATTTGTTGTTAATAGTCCCTTAAGTACTAAGTCCATTTAGTGGAATACTAACACTGAGTTCTCCCCTATGACCAATGAACTATGTAACTATAGCATATTAGCATTATTAAAAATGCCAATAATGGGTTCCATCTCATAGGGATGGCCTTAGGTATAAGCAGAATGTTGTTAATAATTCCCATAATATTTGTGCTACTATTACATCTATGTGTAAATCTTGCTCAAACAATATTAATGCACTGAGTTCACAGCTGAGAAAGATTACTACTTTCCTCCTCAAATAGCGTGCATAGGCTATTTTAGTAACATGAAAGCTAGCTAGTAGGAATGAAGCGGCATACTTTGCTTCTTCATAATCTGTAAATCTATTATATAGTATCTTCAGGAATCAGGTCTTTCCATCAAGTTCTGGAGGGTAAGAAAATTCTGGCAACAGATTTCAAGTCTATGGGATCTCATTGGCTAAATTGTTATTTGAGCTAGAAATATTACTATTTGGATCTATTTACATATAAGAGGGAGGGAAGTGCCAAATTAGATATTTCCATTTTATTTTATTGTGAGTCCCTGGAGAAAGAGAAATGATCACACACACACACACACACACACACACACACACACACACACACACACACAGAGCAGAAAACAAAACAAAACAAAACAAAAACACATGAAATATCATGATTAAGTATTTAAAGGGACAAAGTTGCCATCTGAGAAAATAAGATATTTCCATGGAACAGAAAAATTGTGCTATATAATGGCATATGGATTCATGAAAACATGGATAAACAGACTTTAGATAGCAAAATGAAACACAAAATATCTGCAGGCAGAGGAGGAAACGAAAAGGAAGAGGGAGAGGGAGAAGGAGAGAGAGAGAGAATCAGAGACAGAGACAGAGAGACAGAGAGACAGAGAATTTTATTTTGGGAAAATGAGTACCTTCCACTTTTAGGATTTCATACATAATTCAACTAAGTCATTATAGTCTTTTAAATATACTAACTAAAGATAATACAAACCTTAATCACAAGAAGTGAAGGCAGGGTGTTGTCCTTTACTCAATATTTTGAGCTGAATGGATATATATTCAATAGTAAATGTTTGCATTTCTCCCCTAAAAGACCATAACAATCAACAATATTACCAAATGAGGAACATGGATATCACCATAAAAACATAAATAGAATCATTATGTTATCAAACCATTATAAGGGATGATAGATATTAGGAGTTCAGAGTAGTCTTGGAAGGTAAACAGTAAATAAATAATATAGGGAGAGTTAGTTTGGCTAACTTGGGAAAAATAAATTTCTTATGTCTCAGGCTTTCTGCTCTTCATGTAATTCTTTCGTTTGAGTGGCTTTAAGACCTGCAAATGATGTGGAGGAATCCTGTAATTATTATGTTTATATGTGAGATAGCTGGGGCAGTACATGTGCATGCAGGTGCCAGCTAATGACAGTAGGTTACATTTCTCCTAGAATTAGAGTTGCAAGCAGCTTGAACCACATGCTGTGCTTCTCAGAAATTGAAATTTGGACTTCTGCAAGAATCATAGGTGTTCTTAAACTCTGAGCCATCCTTCAATCTCTTTATCATCTTATTTTACATGGCAAATTAAAGAAAATTTTTTACACTTGTGAGATCTTCATTACATAAAGCTGGTTATATATATATTTAAATAGGATGAGTTCAAGGATTTGAGGATAATAAATTAGGAATTGAAGAGATCTGTTTTCTGCTGGCACCTTAATTGGAGTGAGGTGATCTTTCCAAGCTGAGGGAGTAAAGCATTAGACTACAGAAATTAAGATCTTCAGACAAAGAGTAAATATGAAAGGGACATTAAGCTAAAATAGAAACTAAACCTTTAGGTGTGTGTGTGTGTGTGTGTGTGTGTGTGTGTGTGTGTGTGTGTGTGCTTATATGCACAATATCATATTTTTGGTGACTTGCTCTGAGTAACAAGAACCTCTACATGTAAGATATCAGAAGAAGGTGTGGGTAGAAATAATTTTTGGAGGAATAGAGGAAAGAATTTTTTAAGGTTAAAGGAACTATCATCTACTTTGTCAAAACACAGGAGGAAGAAGAATGCTTTGTAAATTTCAATGACTTCAAATAGTTGTAAACATTATAAGGGAAGTGAGTTACTTTATTTTTAACATTTCAAACAGACTTTCAGCAAATCATTCATTGTTTCAGGCAAAATTTTTCTTGAGTCATTAAATAATTGCAGTAGCCTTATCAAAGCAGTTCTACAATCATCTTAATTTTATAGGCAAGAACATGGAATTGAATAAAGATCTTTTCTAAGTTCCACAAGGACAAAAACCTACTTTCAGGAAGATAGGAATGCAGATCGCCCACCACTAGAGAGCTAAAAAGCTCTGGTGGAATATCAATACTTAGGTGTAGTAAATAGACAAAATTCCAGAACATTATTCATCAAATTAATTTGTTTATCTAACATTAAGATAGAGTTCTGTAGAAGAACTAGAATCCAACTTTTAAAAATAGGTGACACATTTCACATGTAATTTCTATAATAATTTTACAGATATATGTTCATTACAAAACTGAAGGTTTTCAAACAAATTTATAACATTTCATTTGAAATATTTATAATATGGATAATTATACTTCTGTACGTTATCAAACAACTACAAAAAATTACATGTTTTTTATTACTTGATTTTAATTTTTATTTTGAATTAAAAAATACACCTTGTAATTCAAAAGGTTATTGCATTACATGTAATTCTTAATGCTTGGTAAAAAAAGGTTTAATATGAAAACTTTGGCCTCCTAGGTTAAAGAGCATTTCCAAGAAGATATGCTATCATGACATGAATTATACATATTTTAAAATAGAAAATTGTAAAAGGTGAGAGATTTGTGGTCTCTGAGGAGAAATAAGAAAATGCCTTCTAAAGACAACAAAGAGGAGAAAGAAGCTTTTTGATAGCAAGCTCTGGTTTTGAATTTAGTTGATATGCAATTCTTGTTTAATGCTTACTTTCTTTGAGACCAAGCACTTATCAAGCAGATAATTAGGTAGGAAAAATGTGGATAGAAAGTTTTTGGATGCATTCATATCGCATTCCTACACTGGAGGTTTTACATGCTTATAGGAGATGAACATTTCTTCTTCCATGTCCTATGTTGCTAGGAGTCCTAACTATTGTCACATCCATAGATTCTTTTGTCTTGGATTTCTAGCTTTTTCAGAGATACTTGCCTTACTGAATCCAGTTCTCTCTCACAGTTTCCTGAAATTTTGTAGGCAAATGAATGGAACTGGAAGAGATCATCTGGAGAGAGGTGACCCAGATCCAAAAAGACAAATAAAGCCTGTCCTCACTTATAAATGGATATTAGCCATAAACTACAGGATAACCATGCTACAGTCCAGACTCAAAGAAGCTAAGTAGTAAGTAGGGCCCCAGGAAACATACTTGTCTATCACTGAGAAGGTAGAATAAAATAGACTTCTGGAGTCTATAGAGGGATGAGACTGGATAGTAGATGAGGTGGTGAGGGGAACAGGACAATAAAAGTTTATTTAGACTTAAAGCAAATACTTCATGAAGAATAGTTTTTAATTACTCATGTATTCCCATTCATTTTGTGACAATTCCCAAATCTGTAGCCCCTCCATCTAAAGTTATATTTGACTTCCATTTTACATGGTAATGAAGTAAGTTCTAATCATTTTCTTGTCCTCAGCTTCAAATGTTTAATTTTTGGAAGAAACCCAAACATTGCTTGAGTTTGGTCTGAAGGCAGAACAATTAGCCTTTGGTAAATAATTCTATTATTCTGACTCTAGTCTTGCATTTTCAACCAGTCATTGTCAGGGTTTTGATAGTGTCAAATCTTACCTTTCTCATTATGACTCTCATTTATAATACAGTGCTCCATTCTGGCTACACAGATTGTTCTGTCTTTAAATTTAAGGCTCACAAACAAAAGAATTGCTGTTATTGTCTATTAAAGATATAGCTCTTAAACATCAGAGATGCTTTCTTCTGCATAGATGGGAACAAATACAAGTACCTACATACAGATATTATGGAGAGAGTTCTTGAAACTCACAGCTCTAAATGAAACACTATCCTCAAAATCCTCATGTCAGAGCCCAGTGAACCTTGTGGAAGACCATGCAGAAATAGAATAAGTACCAGAGGGGATGGAGGACACCAGAAGAACAAGGCCATGTACATCAAAGTCTATCTGCATTCACGGAGACTGAAGCAACAAGCGTAGGGACTATACTGGTTTGTGCCAGGTACCTTGCACATATATTATAACTTTTAGTTTAGTATTTTTATGAGACTCCTGAGGTTATGAGTTTATAATACTTGTGCTTCTCTTGGATACTTTCCTTCCTATTGTTTTGTCTTGTCCAAATTAGTGTTGTGGTTTATTTTTTTGTTTGTTTTACCTTATTTTCTTTATTTTATCTTTTCTTATCTCTTTGAAGATGGTCCTTTTCTAATGAAAGACAGAAAGACAATGGATCTGGGTAGGATAGGAAATGGAAAAAAAACTGGGAAAAATAAAGGGAAGGAAACATGTAGTAAGGATATATTGTATGAGAAAAAAATGTAATTTTTTTAACAAATAAATAAAATAAGTTTTCCATGCCAGTAAAATTGGCATTTCATTTAAAGTTTTTTCTTTATAACAGCATATGATTATTGATATGTAAATTAATATATTTAAAGATATATGAGATTCCAAGAAGAGGGGGAGGAAGAATTATAGGAATCAGAGAGATCAAGGACACTACAGGAACATGGCTCACAGAATCAACTAAGCCCGGCTCATAGGGGATCACAGAGACTGAAGTGACAATAAGGAAGTTTGAATGAGTTTGTGCTAGGTCCTCTGCATATATCTCTTGGCTGTGAAGTTTGGTGTGTTTGTAAGATACCTGACAGTGGGAAGTGGGGCTGTATCAAATTCTTTTTCCTGTTATTTGGGATGGTTTTCCCTTTACTGGATTGTCTCAAGTAGCCTTGATATGAGGCCATGTGAGTAGTATTAATTAAACTTGTTCTGACATGTTGAGATATTTGTGGAAGGCTTACACTTTTCTTAGGAGAAACCTACAGGGAGTAGATGTGGGGCAGAGGAGTTGTGTTGAGGAGGGACTAAGAGGAAAGGAGAGAGGGAAAACTGCATGCCAGATATGAGACAGAAATAAAGATAAATAAATGAATAAATAGATAAATAGAAAAAAATTCAAGTTGCTTAAAACACAAAAACAAAAAGTATATGAGATTTCATAGAAGAGTGAAAGCAAAATTATTACATTAAAATTTATGTGAATAAGTATTTTTCAAGGATAACATTTTTTATATGTTTCTTTTTTATTAGATGTTTTCTTTATTTAGATTTCAAATGCTATCCCCTTTCCTGGTTTTCATCCGGAATGCTTCTATCCCATCTCCCTTCCCCCTGCTTCTATGAGGGTGCTCCCCGCAAAACCGCCCAACCCACTCCTGACTCTTCACCCTGGCATTCTCCTACACTGGGCATCAAGCCTTCACAAGACCAAGGGCCTCCCCTCCCATTGATGCCTAAAAGGCCATCCTCTGCTACGTATGCGGCAGGAGCCATGAGCCCCTCCATGTGTACTCTTCCGTTGGTGGTATATTCTCTGGGAGCTCTGAGGCCCCTGGTTGGTTTATATTGTTGTTCTTCCTATGGGGTTGTGAACCCCTTCAGCTTCTTCAGTCCTTTCTCTAACTCCTGTATTTGGGACCTCATGCTCAGTCCAATGGTTGTCTGTAAACAGCCCCCTCTGTATTTGTCAGACTCTGGCAGAGTCTCTCAGGAGAAAGCTATACCAGGCTCCTGTCAGCAAGTACTTCTTGGGATCCACAATAGTGTCTGGGTTTGGTGACTGTATATGGAATAGATCCCTAGGTGGGGCAGTCTCTGGATTTCTTCCTGTGAGTATTTTCTTACCCCTTCTAAGGAAGAGCAAAGCATCCACACTTTGGTCTTCCTTACACACATAGTATATACTCACTGATAAGTGGATATTAACCCCAAAACTCAGAATACCCAAGAATAACATTTTTCTAGTAAGTTTGTCTTCATATAAACTTTGACATCCAATATTTTCTTTTTTTAATATCTCAAGATATCATTCATTCTTTCATTCATTCATGTTTTCCATTATTATTATAGTCTTACGATATAGCAGAAAATGGCCTTGAACTTATCATCGACCTACACTGGATTGTTTATGAATGGATATAAGGCCTCTTAGCCCTCTCTCAGCACTTTCTTACAAAATATTTTTTCCATTAGGTGGACTAAATATACACAGAATTCAGATAATAAATGTACTTCAAACTGATGTTTAGTTAAACTATGATTTGTCTCACTAACACTAAATAGAAAGTTACAAATTATTTTTAATTATCATGAGATTTTCATGAATTAATGACACAGTTACAAATGCAAATTTTTCTTTATTAAAATTTTTTTTATATATTTTCTCTCTTTTTTTCATCATTTCATACTCACATCTTGGTACACATTTGCTTGTATATAATCTCTTCCACCACCAAATTATTAATATTAATGGCACTACATTCAGCCCTGGTCTTCTATTTAACTCTGTCTGGTTTGCATGTAAATATCTATGGCATTCTGATATTGCTTTTATATTCCTGAGTTCTAAATGGAAGCGAGGCAAATATGCTAAAAAAGATTGTGTAATGTGCAGGCTGTTGTTTATAATTTCTAAATGACTACTTAACATTTAATTATAAAATATATTTTTTAAAATATTAAATACTAGTACATAAATAACTAAAATATTTTGCTATGGCTGTGTTTACGAAATAATGTTACAAAAAGTTTTAATAATGTTCCATATTTTCTTATTCAATGAGTTTTTCTTTCTCTTTTTTTGTCTGTAATTTTTTTAACTTTTATTGCATTATGATGAGAAAAGTTACATGACTTCAATTTGTCTGAATTTGTTAACATTTAAAAACATATTTTAGGTAAATAGAATTAAATCACATTCTTGTTTCCCTTTTGTACCCCAACTCCTTCCAGAGAGCCACTCTTCAATACCTACAATATCTTTTTTGTCATATTCCTAAAAATTTATAAAATATTATAATAATAAAAATGAGTATTATAAAATTGTTTGATATAAAACAATCAATTTAACAGTGTTATATAGATGCTTGTCTACAGCAATACTGAAAATACATATGTTTTTCTCAGTATAAATTTCAAATAACTCCAAACATATTAACTGTGTATTTCAAAATAATACATCACTACTAGTATTTTCTTAAATGAACATAAATATGTGAAGTCTTTTTGTTTGTTTGTTTTGTATTTAGTAGAGTTTAAAATCTTGGCTCTTTCTGTGATACAAGCCCAAAATAAGAACAATTTTTAGACATTGGATTTCATTGTAATCAGGCTGTACTTCAATGACGCTCAAATCACCGAAGGATTGTACCTCCATCGTAGCTAAGCTGAGAGTTGACAGTTGTGCTGCGCCAAGGAATGAATTGTAGGCTCGATTTTTGGATACAGACTTCCTGCTATGGTCAAAACTATTTGACTTGAGTGAGTGACTTTATTCTCAGGCCACAGAGAACAGGTTACATTCATTTAAGAAATGGTGTGTGTATTAAGATAGTCTATCCATAAAGTCATTCACCAACTGTTTCAATGAACAATGGTTCTGCTTGCAGGGTGGCACAGACATTAGGTGTGGGTAAGAATCTGGTTCATTGGCTGTGATGATTTGGAAAAGCATTTATCTCAGAGAAAGAGTAACTTGTAAAGTCCTCTTCTTCAAACTTGATACAAGAGCTACAAATGTCAAGCAAAGCATTCAGTCTCACTCTTTGTTGTTCTCTTTCCTACAAGCCACCTCCCAAGTTAATTGTCCATTACTCCCTTGGGTATATAAATACTTTTGAAATATATAAGCTGTTCTGAAAACCATAGTATAGTGTAAAACATGAAATAAACAATATTACTAATGGAGAGGCTGAGATAGGAGAAGCAAGATTTCAAGACCCTTATGTTTTACACAGCAAGACACTGTCACAAACAAGCTGAAAGTACATATAGATTGTACAATATTGGACCTATTTCTCCAATTACCAAATTAGAGAGACCATTGGATGACAATCAACAAATTTCTAATTCCTCATATTTTGGAATTCAATCGATTAGGATATGTTGGTAATATTAATTTTCATATTAAGATATTAAGAAAAGGTAATTGTCACTTCCTGTTGCTTTTGTTGTAAGAGATGGAATTAAATTTGTGTGGATTTGTTGAAAGATTACTTTGTTGCTTCTTCTAGGGTGTAGTTTTGCTCCTTATGTTGATGTTTTCCATCTATTATCCTTTGTAGGGCTGGATTTGTGGAAAGATATTGTGTAAATTTTGTTTTGTCATAGAATATCTTGTTTTCTCCATCTATGGTAATTGAGAGTTTTCCTGGGTATAGTAGCCTGGGCTGGCATTTGTGTTCTTGTAGGGTCTGTATGACATCTGTCCAGGATCTTCTAGCTTACATAGTCTCTGGCGAGACTTCTGGTGTAATTCTGATAGGCCTGCCTTTATATATTACTTGCCCTTTTTCCCTTACTGCTTTTAAAATTCCTTCTTTGTTTAGTGCCTTTGATGTTTTTATTATTATGTGACGGGAGGAATTTCTCTTCTGGTCCAGTCTATTTGGAGTTCTGTAGGCTTCTTGTATGTTCATGGGCATCTCTTTCTTTAGGTTAGGGAAATTTTCTTCTATAATTTTGTTAAGGATATTTACTGGCCAATTACGTTGGGAATCTTTACTCTCTTCTATACCTATTATCCTTAGGTTTGGTCTTCTCATTATGTCCTGGATTTTCTGGATGTTTTTGGTTAGGAACTTTTTGCTTTTTGCATTTTCTTTCACTGTTGTGTCAATGTTTACTATGGTGTCTTCTGCCCCTGAGATTCTCTCTTCTATCATTTGTATTCTGATGGTGATGCTTGCATCTATGACTCCTGATTTCTTTCCTAGGTTTTCTATCTCCAGGGTTGCCATTCTTTCTGATTTTTTTAATTGTTTCTATTTCCATTTTTAGATTCTAGATGGTTTTGCTCCATTTTTTTCACCTGTTTGATTGTGTTTTTCTGTAGTTCTATAAGGGATTTTTGTTTCCTCTTTAAGAGCTTCTAGTTCTTTACCTGTGTTCTGTATTTCTTTGAGGGTGCTATTTATGTCTTTCTTAAGGTCCTGTATCATCATCATGATAAGTGATTTTGTATCTGAATCTTGCGTTTCTGGTGTGATGGTGTGCCCAGGACTTGCTATGGTGGGAGGATTGGGTTCTGTTAATGCTAAGTAACCTTGGTTTGTCTTGTTTATTTTCTTATGCTTGCCCCCTGCCATCTGTTTATCTCTAGTACTACCTGCCCTTGCTAATTCTGACTTGAGTCAGTCCTGCTGTGATCCTGGTTGTATCAGAACTCCTCAGAGTCAGTCAGTCTCTGTGACCTTGTGATTCTGGGATCCTGTGACCCTGGGCTTGTTAGGGCACCTTCGAGTGCAGCAGCTTCCTCTGGGTGTTGTGGGACTGGCTGTGGAGCCTGGGCCGAAGGTCTGCTCAGGACACCAGCCTAGAGAGACTGGAAGGAACTGGAGCCACTCTGCTGGAGGAGTTCCTGTGTGCCTGGTTCTACTGGTCCCAGTTACTCCTGGTGTTTTGACAGATGTTGGGTCCTCCTCACCTCTGATCTTGAGAGTGTCAAAGTACCTGGGAATGGAGCTTCCTCTGAGTGGTGTGGGACTGGTTGCAGAGCTTGTGCCCAAGGTCCACTCAGGACACCAGCCCAGAGAGACCCGAAGGAACCCGAGTCAAGGGTTATATTAGTGATAAAGATCATGGTTTTTATCATGCAACTTATCTAAGAAACAAAATATTTATTGATTTATATTAACTTATTTATTAACTGTCAAACATTGTTTGGCTTTGATGGTTCTCCCTTCAATTCTTAAAAATATAATACAGTACACTTCTGTCTTAGGACAGTGTCTTTGAGAATTACCAGTTGGTACAAACAATAATTCTTAAGTCTACAGTTCTTATTATTGTTTGTAATACATGTCAACAAAGCAATTATATTTATTAATTTCAAAGATTGGGTGTTAGTTTTTGGCATCAGGTATATTCTAATATAATATCGGAATAATGATATGTTAAGATTAGTAATATGTGAATAAGAATAATAATATATGAAGATTTGGAAAATACATCATATATAATAATTAGATAATAAATTTCTAACTTTGGTGACTGAATAATTTTAATAATATAATATGAAAGTCTATTGATAATTATTGACACTTAAGCAAAGCTACTCACTATATTTTTGCCTATCTTAAGATATATGTCTACTAGCACATTAATATTCATAAGTATGTTATGAAACAGTATATATTTGAAATGTAAGTATATTAGCAATTCACAATCAAATTTAATAACTCTAAAACGAGGTCAAGTTTTTCAAGTTTCTAATAATTTTTATTATTTAAAGAACATTATTATGACATTTAGTGTCCAATTACATGTGATACAATGATTGCAAATAATTAAAATTTCAAATATATGACACTCAATATATGAACCTAATGAAATAACTGAGCGAGAACTTGCTCTACAGTTAAGAGTGTCAGCATTCAGATCCAAGCATCCTTATAAAGAAGCAGGCATCCCAACAAACACCTGAACATCCAGCACCTAGGGTACATGGAGATGGGAAGAAGGCTGAGAAGGGTTGTTTCATTCCTAGATTCGAAAATGTGAGTCTCAGGCTCAGATGGATAGAAAGACCCATCTTTTCTCAAATGATTTCATAACAGTTATAGAGAAGAGAACTGTGACCTGAAAAATTCCACCAGAGAACTCCTAAACCTGATAAACAACTTCAGCAAAGTGGCTAGATGTAAAAGTAACTCAAACAAATCAGTAGCCTTCTTATACTAAAAGAATAAACAGGCTAAGAAAGAAATTAGGAAAATGTCACAAATAATATAAAATACCATAGTATGACTCTAAACAGCCAAGTGAAAGACCTGTATGGCCAGAACTTCAAGTTTCTGAAGAAAAAAAATTGAAGAAGATAGCAAAGGATGGAAAGATCTCCCATGATCATGGACTGGCAGGATTAATATAGTAAAAATGGCCATCTTGCCTAAAGCAATCTACAGATTCAACAGAATTCCCATCAAATTTCCAACTCAATACTTCATAGAGTTAAAAAGAGCAATTCTCAAATTCATTTGGAATAACAAAAAACCCAGGATAGGGAAAAACGATTCTAAACAATAAAAGAATTTCTGGAAGAATCACGATCCCTGATGTCAAGCTGTATTACAGAGCAATAGTAATAAAAAACTATATGGTATTGGTACAGAGAGACAGGGAGGTAGATCAATGGAATAAAATTGAAGACACAGAAATGAAAACACACACCTATGGTCTCTTGATCTTGACAAAGGAGTTAAAACCATCCGGTGGAAAAATACACAGTAATTTCAACAAATAGTGCTGGTTCAACTGGCAGTCAGCATGTAGAAGAATGCAAATCAACCCATTCTTATCCCTGTGTACAAAGCACAAGTCCAAGCAAATCAAGGACCTCCACATAAAACCAGATACAATGGGAAAAATAAGAGAGAGAGTGGGAAAACATTTCAAACACTTAAGTACAGGGGGAAATTATCTGAACTGAACAGAAATGGCTTATGCTCTAAGTTCAACAATAGACAAATGGGACTTCATAAAATTGCAATTAGAAATTAGCTCTATACCCCTATTATAAATGGGGTACAGAGCTAAACAAAGAATTCTCAACTGAGGAATGTTGAATGTCCTAGAAGCATCTAAAGAAATGTTCAACATTCTTAGTCAACAGGGAACAACAGTTCTAAGATTCCACCTCACACCAGTCAGAATGGCTAAGATCAAAATCCCAGGTGACAGCAGATGCTAGCAAGGATGTGGAGAGAGAGGAACACTCCTCCATTTTCGTGAGATTGCAAGCTAATACAACCAATCTGGAAATCAGTTTATCAGTTCCTCAGAAAATTGGACCTAGTACTGCCTGAGGACACAGCTATACCACTTCTGGGTAGATGCTCAAAAGATGCTCCAACATATAACAAAGATACATACTTGATACATGTTCATAGCAACCTTATTTATAATAGACAAAAGCTGGAAAGAACCTAGATGTCCCTTAACAGAGGAATGGATACAGAAATTATGATACATTTACACATCAGAATACTACTGGGCTCTTAAAAACAATGACTTCATGAATTCTTAGGCAAATAGATGGAACTAGAAAGTATTATCCTGAGTGGGGTAACCCAGTCACAAAAGAACACACAAGGCATGCACTCACTGATAAGTGGCTATTAGCCCCAAAGCTTGGGATATCCAAGACACAATTCACAGACCACCTGAAGCTCAAGAAGAATACCAAAATGTGGATGCTTCGGTCTTTCTTAGAAGGGGAAACAAAGAACTCATGGGAGCAAACACAGAGACAATGTGTGAAGCAAGGACCGAAGGAAAGGTCATCTTGAGACTGCCCTACCTGGGTATCTATCCTATATTCAGACTTGAAGCCCCGACATTATTGTAGATGCGAAGAAGTGCTTGCTTACAGGAGCCTAATAAAGCTGTCTCCCAAGAGGCTTTGCCAGAGTCTGACAAATACAGAGGAGGGTGCTTCAAGCCAAACATTGAACTGATCACATGGTCCCCAATGGAGGAGTTAGAGAAAGGACTGAAGGAGCTGAAGGGGCTTGCAACACCATAGGAAGAACAACAATATTAACCAACTAGAGCTCCCAGGGACTAAACCACCAACCAAAGACTAAACATGGAGCGGGCCATGGCTTCAGCTGCATATGTAGCAGTGGATGACTTTGTTGGTCATCAATGGGAGGATGGAGGATGGGAGAGAAGGGTTCAGTGTGGAAACCACGAAAGGGAATAACAGTTGACATGTAAATAAAGGGTATATCCAATTAAAAATTATAAAAATAAAAGAATCTCATAATCCTATGGTGATGAATTCTAGAGCTTTAAATTTTAAAAACAAGGATTTTATTAAGAAAAAAAATGTAAGAAACCAAGTGCCATCTTCTGGCCTCTTTACTTGCACTCACACATGTATGTGCACACACAAACCAACAAGCACACTAATTAAAAGATAATTAATATTTAAGTTTTTCTTTGCCAATTGAATTTTTAGAGAAGCTAAATATAACATATAAAATTCTGAATAACTTATAATGTAGTCACCCTAGCCTAACTTACTGAATAAATGAGAAAGAGAATGTGAACAGGTGTGTAATATACATATATTTAAAGGTATTGTACAGAGCAATATGTATCTGTAGCAAATACATATACCTAATTCTTAAAGTAATTATATAAAATATCAGATATTGTTCATGTCTAGTGTGAAATATGAAATAATTCATACAACAAAATGTAAATATTTAATTAAACTACTTAAGTGGAAACATATCATTTCAATAGATGAGGGAATGCTGAACAGGTGGCCAGATTGGCGTTTAAAATGTCAGTCTTTTCATATATTTGATCACTTCCATGTCCCTTAATCATTTATAATTAAGATTTAAGTATGATTTCTTATTATTGTTCTAAAGGAATATTTACTATAATTTGTAGTACATATTTTACCAGTTAGCCTTTCCAGTAAAAATAATTTAAAACTAATAAGATCCTTAAGAGACTGATATAACACTAATAAAACATTCACATTTGCTTGAAGAGAGTTTTTCTCCTAAGTAACATGTGATATTTAGCTATTTTGAAAGATAGATCAATGCTGCTGAATATTCATGTAGAAATGTAAAGCTGAGGTTTGAATGCTTTGAGAAATATTTTTGAACTTTCTTGCTCATGACTTCTAGTTATAAGTATTTGACTTTGCATTTGATTTGTTTGGATAACTGTTGTAGTCTTCATTTTTCAAATATAAAAATGGTGTCAGCATTTAATTTTAAAATATTACATGAATTGTTAATCAGTTAACAAAATAATGGTTATGAGAATAAACAAAAAGTTACTATTATTATGATCATAAAACATATTTAGAAAAATTTTACATTATATTAACAGGTGCATCAATATTATTGATACCTGCTTGGTTGTATTTCTTTTATATTTTAAACAAAGGAATCTATGTCATCATGTAGAATATTTTAATGTAGTTAAGATCTCCACTTTTAAAATGTTCTCATGAAATATATTATACCACAAAAATTGTAGTGTGTTACAGAAATGTATGTGAGATAATTAGTGGTTTCCTTTCAAAAAATTGAATACAATTATTATCATCTATTGATTCAGCTGGAAGATGCCACTGGAAATTATGATCTATAATTCCTTTACTCCCTTTTTATTCTCCATTTAGCCTATAATTATATTAAGAGAGCTATTAGCAGAATTCTTCCCACTGTGTGTCCTTATGAAATAATTGCGCCACATGGCACACACACGGTTCATATTCAGACTGTTATTTTTGTTCCTTTAGCAACACAAATGCACCTGTTCTCGACACAATTAGGCATGGCCATATTGAAGGTAATCAAAACAAATAATGAAAAATGGATTTTGTTTGATTTGGAAAATAAGGCATGATGTCTACTCAGGCATTGGGAAAGCTTTGATAATGAACCTGGGTGGAATTAACATATTTAATGAAAATTGATTCTGTTTATGTACAGAGGTAATGGATATGCTTGCATAAATTCTGGGCACTCACTCTGAGATATTAATTATTATTTTGTAATTTACCCAAGACAATTCTACCCAAAGGTAGCATCTGTTTGGCACCAAAATTCTACTTTGGTTTAATTGTCCAGTGCAAGAGAAATAGGTCCAAAGAGTCAGGTAATGGAGTCAAGGTCACAATAACAACATTTTACTTTGATTAGAGATACAAAAATCTGGTCAATATCAGATACTCAATTAGAAGATATCCTAGGGAAATAAATTTGCATTCATATGTTACATGGACACTAAAGTGGGAGACTGAATAAAGGATAATAATCAGATCAGTTTTTAATTAAAATTCTTTCCCTTCAATTTTACTTCACTGTAAATTCATATTTTATATTTCAATAGTTTTTTACAATGTCATTGTATCTCAATTATTTTCTTATTCCTGTTACAGAGAAAACATGAACTTTGAAAGATACATGTTGTTAAATTCAAAACAACTCCTTGAATTAACATTTATATACTTGTGTTAATACTTACATATCTGTACATATGGCTCAAATTCAAGGTAATATTTTGAGAGGCCAGGAAGAAGAAAAATCCCTAAATAAATGTGCTTTTCTGTGAGCATGTTGATGCTTGTTCAATCCCTAGAAATCATGTAAAATTGGAAGGAGAGAAAAACTTCATAAAATTATCTTCTGAGTTTCATATTCCTTGCTTGTTATGTACAAGCATGTATGTTTGCACGTGCATGCGTGTACGTGAGTACACACACACACATACACACACACACACACATACATACATACACACGCAGACAACACTGTGGACCCATATTCACATGATAATGATGATACTAATAATAAGTGTTTTAAAATAATTTTATTTTTAAAAACGTGATCATTATAAATATTGTCTAAATTTTTTTAAAGACATTATATAAAAATTTCTGCAATATACTTGTGGTGAATTGAATGTGCTTTAATGAGGAAGTGGCAGAATTTGGAGCTCTGGCCCTGGAGTAGGTCTGGCCTTATTGGAGGATTGTGGTCTTTAAGACCCCAGTCCTAGCTGTTTGGAAGCCAGTCTTCTAGCAGCCTTCAGATGAAAATGTAGAATTCTCAGCTCCTCTTGCACCATGCCTGACTAGATGCTGGGAATCTTGATGTTAAATGTGGTTTTTATGAATTGCTTTGGCCATGGTTTCAGCTCACAGCAGTAAAACCCTAACTAAGACAATGCTTTGACATTTATGTTATCATTTACATTATAATTTCAACTCATACTGAAATTATAATAGAGATGGCATTGATATTATTACTTCACAGAGTATTGAGACTAAGAATACTACTAAGAATATTACCATAGTTAATTACAGTAAAATGAGGACTTTTAACAAGTATCATGGAAGGAATCTAGTGTTGGGTTGTAATCCAAGACTTCTTTCTTGATCTCTGTCATTGCTCTAATTTTGAACCATTATAAAATACAGAATGCAATCCCACCACCATGGGGAGAGAGTCATTTAAATCCACTGCTTTTTTTTTCTCCTAGGCATTGCATCATTGATAGTTTCAAAATATATGTTTTTGTTCTGTTGCTGTGTATGTCAGTAGTGTTGAATTATCCAATATATCCCTTTAAAAAGTTCTATAGTTTTACTGAAAAGAGCTTCTTTGACATCAAATAATATTTTAGTTCCTAATATAGAGCAATATTATTTAACAAATAACTGTGACTTTGTAAAAGTTCCAGAACATATCCACAGATGCAAAGTGGCTTGCATGAACTCGTCTTCAACATGGAATCCAGAGACCATTCAACCCATGGGTGCTCATCAAAGCTAGTGTGAGAGAAAGTTGCTGATAATACAGTTCTCTGTGAAAATTAATGTATGAAAAGAAATTGAAATAGGTCCAAAATCATCGTATTTAGTCTCAGATTTTCTGAGTGGCAGTGACTCTGTGGACTACATTTGGGTCCACATTTCCTCATTCATCTCAGTGCATTGTAAACATACAGAGAAATGATAAAAATGTAAGACCATTTGCAAATGAAATATCTTCATCTTGTAAGGATTAAAACATGAAGGAAGCAGAGGGTTCATTTAATCACTGACAATAGAGGAAGCCTAGTATCTTACACATGAGGAAAAATGTATTTTTATGGGAAATTTAAATTTAATGATTTTCATCACAGAAGCCATAATGTGCACAAGTGAAGTGTGTCTTTAGAGTGATTTTGTCATATTAATTATAGGTCTAGATTTGAAGGAATGGCATGGATCCTCCTGCAAGGTACAAAAGAATTGTGGAAGAAATGTGCTTTGGGTATTCACATCGATCCTGTGTACAGACTCAAATTGGTCTTTAGAAATTTAAAAAATTTGAAAACTTATAGAAAGATGTTTTAGTATTGATCATGTCTTTATTAACAAAAAACAATTCAGAACAATTCAGAGGTTCTAAAATTCAACTTAAATGTACATCTTTTCTACTGTATATAAAGCATGTGATTCCATACATGTACACTGCATATGGGTAGTTAAGGATATACGTATAATGAGAGATTTAGCAGTAATACATAAAGTAATGTGTATTTGATATGTGTTCAGTGTTCATTAGCCTTGGAGATCTAAACTCTAGGGGCAAAAGAACAGAGCATACAATTTTTGTTTCATTTAAACACGGTACAGAAATACCTAGGAAATATATTTGAGTGAATAACAACTCAAGATAGAAAATCATATCTTTGCAAAGAATCAAAATTATTTCTCCAGGGCAGAGAAAATGTCAGATATACTGGTAATCCTATTAAGCATAGTAGCCAGGGCCATGAAATTAAGATTCAGAGAAGAGAGAGAGAAAGAGAAAGAGCGAGAGAGAGCGAGAGAGAGAGAGAGAGAGAGAGAGAGAGAGAGAGAGAGAGAGAGAG
>JADRCD010044675.1:4151-16482 GCA_019843815.1 Montemys delectorum | reverse complement strand
TTTTTTCCTCTGAGGCATCCCAGATAGTCTGATTAACGTAAAACACTGTCTCAAAAAGAGAAAATTTTGACAAAACCTTGAGGTTTGTCAGAGAAGGGGGGTTTTTGATTTTCACAGTTATAAAGATCAATGGTGGAAAAGGAAACAAGCCATAAATGGAGTCATCAGGGGAGTATCATGTACCTGTGTCTTCTGGGTGGGAGGTTGGGCTACACCTGGGCCTTATGGGACAACTATGGGGGGAAGCCCTCATAAAACCAGGAGTAGGGATGTAGGTCGTAGGAGGACCCACTTCAGGTGTGGGAAAGACTAAGAAGAGTCAGAAGTAGTAGATTCTGGAGGAGCCACAGACAGTGGATAGTGTGGCAGTGGAAACAGGATTGGATTTGAGTCCTCTGGCACTATTCAAGGCTTTTTCTCCTGCATTTCTAAGATCTTCTGGAACTAATGTTTGTGGCATTCTGGCCACCAAGAAGGTTGTATTTCCAGCATTTCCAGCCACGTTTGAACATAGGAATACTGAACCAGGTGTCCGAGTGTCCTAAGGCGTCTTCTTAGGACAGAAGACTGAACCCTGGCAGCAACTTTGATGACCTGGTATTGGGCCAGCCCACACAGAAAACTAGCCAATCCAGTTCACAAAGGGAATGGAGAGTTCTCTTGAAAAAGTGGACTCCAAACTCTGATTCCTGTGCTTTGAAAACTAATTTGAAGTTCTGTAAAGTGCATTCCTAGGGGGAGGTTGAGAGCATCAACAAGGTTTGGTTTTTCCATATCTTTCTCTAACTGGAAAGGGTTAATGGGAGCACATCAATACAAAGGTCAGAGGCAATGAAAATAAAACCACAGACACAGCATACGCATGTGCATGTGATTCAGATCCTGACACAGTATTCAAGCTACAACACAGTGTTGGGAATTTTTAGTCTACATCCAACTTTTCCACAAGTACCCAGATTGGCACCCGAGACAGACCAGACACTGGAAACCTAAGTTTTTGTTACCTTCAGAGGTTTTGAATTCAGGTAGGCTGATAAACTCCTTCAGAAAGTTTCAGAGGGAAAGTTGGTGAGGAGCTCTTGATTCCAAGTCCAAGTGACCTTCCCTAGGGCCGACAGCCACTACTTTTGCCTAGAAGGAGCCCTAGCTCTTTGGAGTAAATAAACCTTGGGGCTTTACTTCAGGGATCTTGGTGGAACCTCCAAAACATTATGGGGTACCTAGAGACCACTTGAGAGGGATGAATAAGTAAAATTCCAGCCTTTAGTCTCTGTTGGCCAGAATGTTCTATACAGAATAGCAGGGAGCAGCCCCAACAATTTGCTTGAGCTTTTAAAGTCAAAACCCATCATTATGTGATGTTTACAAAAATCCAGCTATAGACATGTTCAGGAAGCAAGCAACCATTGCTTACAGAAGTGAAAAGGTAGCAGTTGAGAGTCACACTATTCTCATAATCTTGAGGTCAGGAACATGTAAAGAAATGTATGCCTGGTGCATGTGATTAATGACAAGTTCATACAAGATAATTGCATCATTTAAAGGGTTTTTTTTTCTTAGAATGCTTTCATGAGATGGCATATAGTTTATTTATTTATCTGTTTGTCTGTCTGTCTGCTGTATACACACATATCTCTATGCTACTCGTTTTAAAGTGTTAGTAAATTAACAATATACCTACCTTTGAATAGAGGAGATAAAAAAAAAAGACTCGTGGCTTTCATTATCAAACTGAGAATAAGGCTTGCTGACAACAGTGTTTACTTCCCTTTAGGTGGGGTTGGGTATTTCTCAGAACTGTGCATGCCTCATATGAACACACACACCTATGGAAGAACTATAGAGACCACAACTCAGATTGAGGTGTGTTACAGAAGAAGTGCTCCCCGCCAAGAAATTTCTGGCAAAATTGTCAGACCTAGCATTATTGCCTCACATACTTCTTTAAGATTCTGGGAGATCTAAATGTACCCGGGAGCACTGTTATGTCAAGCCAGAAAGGATTTTCAGTCTTTGATTGGAATAGGGTAATGAACCAGAATGAGAATGATATATAAGACCCAAGCAGAGTAAAAGTGCTTGAGAAAAAAAGTGAGTGAGGAAAAGCAACATTAAGAACTTAAAAAAAAAAACAAGGCAGAAAAGTAATTTTAGAAAGTCTTACTTCCTTATCCATGGGAGGGCACTAGCAAGAGTTAGGATGAACTTAGCCCTTTGTGGAATAGCAAAAGGGCCATACCTGTTGAGACAACAAATTCTGTTGTATTAAATCAGCAGAGATTTATTTTCCAGCTTGTACCAGGATGTAAAAGTGCCCAACCAATAACAGTGGTGACAATATATTCCTTCCATAATTATTAATATACAGAGAATTTGAGCAGTTGAGGGCAATTAGGCAATTTGAACTTTTCCTAAAAAGTATTCAATAACTGAGGGCCCTTAGAATAAGAACATGGGTCTCAGGGCTGGAGACATGGCTCAGAGGTTAAGAGCACTGACTGCTCTTCCAGAGGTCCTGAGTTCAATTCCCAGCAACCACATGGTGGCTCACAACCATCTGTAGTGAGATTTGATGGCCTCTTCTGGTGTGTCTGGTTGTGTCTGAAGACAGCCACTATGTACTCATATACATAAAACATATAAATCTTAAAAAAGAACATGGGTCTCAAGTAAAGTCATGGAAGACTACCAAGTTATACCAAATCAGAGAAAATATGTGGACCATATACTCCATATCTGTGGGTATGTAGTCTTTCTAGGGGTGCCATCATGGATCCCCCTGAGATGAGAGATGCCTCTGAATTTCCACTCTGGGTCATTTTATCATGGAAGCCTAAGGCTGTGTTCTCCTGTGTTCATTTACCAATCATCAAACTCCTCTCTGTATGATACCACTTTTGTTATGATGAGACCATTGGCAAATGTTTAGATAGCAGTGTTCTCCTTGCTTTCCTCTACTGGAGTTCATGGAGGCACAGATCTCACATAGTGGATGTAATCTGTTCAAAAGGAAGGGAGCCTCCTTTTCTTCCAGTTGTCAAATCAGGGAACTTGGGTAGGGGCCAAACTGACTACTCTTTTCAAAGAGGGGACAGAAAAGTGTCTCACCTTGTCCTTCACAATCATACTGAGAAGATATTTAAAGCAGACCTTTTAGATAGAAGTTCCCCTCTATCTTTTGTTAAATCTCAAGGGTGCCCGGGGATGCTGGGGATGGTGGGGGTGATGGTAGTGTCTTTTAGTTGGCATCTGCAGCCATGAGACAGCACAAGGGAGAGACTCAATACACACTAGTCACTATATCAAATGCTTTCCACTCCTTGCACTTGTTCTATGGCTAGTAGAAAACCATTGTATAAATGTGAAACATGCAGCTCAGAGAATTTTTTAACTTGCATAGCTAGTAAGTGACAGTATCTTCCACTGTGTAAGACAAACCAAAACCTACAGTATTTCATCCCTCCCAACTTGAGATTGCCTGATGCTTCTGAATTCCTTCTTGGTCCTGTTGGTATTGATGGAAACATAAAGCTTGACTCTAGGGCTGTGTCCTACAGCAAAACAGATAAACTCTCTGCACTCAAGCCACTGGATAGACTATCCAGTGAAAGCAGTAAGCACATCAAAATAAATGTGACATATTTTTTTTATGTGCTTGTTTCACTTTGGAAAAAAAAATCTTACAACACCAGACCAAGCTGGCTGCAAAGCCTAGAGAATCTTCTAGCTCTCTGTCCTGAGTGCAAGGATTAAAAGCATGAAGCAGAACTCCCCTTTCACTGTGAACGATGAAGAAAAAGAAAAAATATATTTTGGAATGATAGGGTGAAATACAATATGTGATGTCTGAAGGCTTCAATAGATCATGTCATTTGGAGGAAGGAAGATGGCACTAGAGATTATGATTTTAAGTGTAATGTTTTCCAAGAACAAAATAACCACATTTTCCCTCTAATTATAAATGTATATTTAAGAATATCTTGAAAGTATGAGGAAGAGTAAATGGTAGAAAAGAAAGGGATACAAGCAATGAATAAGAGCTGGGAATGAGGGATTCATAAGTATTAAAATAGAACCTGTGAAATGTCACAAAACCTTTTAACAATTAATATATGCTAAAAATGCAAATAAATAAATAAACCAAAAGTAAGACCTGATGGACATGGTGGCAAACACCTTAGTCCTAGCACATGAGAGGGAAAGGCAGGAGGATTAGGAGTTTAGGGTCACCCTTTGTTACATAGTAAATTCAAGGCTAGTCTGAACTACATGAGAATCTGTTTTTTTTTTTTTTTAAAAAAAAACACAAACCAAGCCAAAACAAAACAAAACAAAAAACCCAGAATCCAAGCAGAGGCTGAACCATCACCTGCCTGAGAGTATCCACTAATTCCCTTTTCTTTTACATACTCCCAAAGGTCTCAGAGGGTTTCTATTGTGCACTACAATATTACCAACAGTATTAATAGAAAACAGCACGTTCTCTAGGCTTAAGCCCACCTCCCTAAGGGATTACAGAAGTTTGTGCCTAAATTAATTGAACTAGAATAATGAAGCTATTAGGAACACTTCCATAAAGGACAAGTTAAATGACTCATCAGTTAAGAGCATTTGTTGTTCTTTCATTGGACCCAGGTTTGTTTCCCAACACCCTCATCTGACCTCATTGGGGACCATGCATGCACATGGTGAACAAACCTGCAGGCAAAACACTCAAATACATGAAACAAATAATTTTTAAATTAAAAAATATTAATATAAGCCACGTGGTGGTGGCACATGACCGAGTTAGTCCCAGCACTTGGGAGGCAGAGGCAGGTGAATTTCTGAGTTCAAGACCAGACTGGTCTACAGAGTGAGTTCCAGGACAGCCAGGGCTACACAGAGAATCCTTGTCTTGAAAAACCAAAAGGAAAGAAAAAAACCTGATACAATTAAAACTTTTTTCAAATGAAGGGAAAATACAATACATGTTGACAGCATGACTCTACACATGTAACGTCAAGTAATCCCAAACGTATTCAAGAGCATAGTGAGCATACTCTAAATGTCCTTCTCACAAAACAGCTAAATCTATGGAGATAGGAGTAATATAAGTGACTCCTTCTAACTTTTGGATATAAGGAATCAACAGCATCATTTTTTTTTCTTTCTTTTCAAGATCACCTGTTCTGGGCTTGTTGCCTGATATAGCATTGTCTTGATCTCACCCCAAACCTGGGACATGGACCTTTAAAGAAATCTATGCAGTGTATATACTTCAAATGTTTATAGAAATGGCATGTTTTCTAAGAAACTCTTAAGACACAAGAGCATACTGACATTTCATCCAATGAATGGGACAAAATATACACCATCATAAAATATATAGCATCATTTGGAGATCTTCCCAAACTTGATATCAGTCAACTCTAGAATGCCCCAGATAGTATAGCCAGGAAGCATCTCTTGTACTCAGTGATAGTGATAGCATTGACTGGCCAAGGGCAGGTACCATTATGTAGTCTTTTAGTTACCATTTGTAATTTACATTGATTTTTCACTCTAAGGACTAAGGAAGGTGAGAACTGTGTTTGGACTAAGGAATATGAGGACTATGTTTGATACTGGTGAACTGGAGTCTATAGAGCGAGAAAACACAGGATTCATTGAATCTGCTCTGTTGAGTCAGCAAACATGTTTCTGGAGCACGTTCCCCTACCCTTATTCTGTCTGGAAAGTCATAAAAAGCAGCCTAATAGGATTTTATGAGCCTCGTATTTGCAAGAGAGAGAGGTCTTGTTCAAAAACAGTAAAGCTAGGGCACCCAATGCTGATGAAAGACCTTTTGCCCTCAAACCAGGGCATGCCATTCAGCCCCTGCTGACATACCTAAGAACCTCCAAAAGGGGGTGCAAAGTGAGACTCTCCCAGTGGATCAAGGAAGGTTTGCACTTGCCAAGATCCTACCAGTTGATTGAGGGAGGAGTCTTTTTTGCCTAGAGGCTATCAACCATTACTGGGAGGTGTGTGTTTGTCCAGATCCTATTGACTGAGGGAAGGGTAAATTTTGTTTAGGAGGTGTATGATGCAAGTCAGTACTAAGAGGGAGGATGCTCTCTAAAAATGGAGAAGGGAGTAGAGGCCTATCAAAAAACTCAACTTTGTTTCCATTTGGGTGTTGACCATTTAGTTTGGACATGTCCAGACTTCCGTCTAGAACTAAACAAGGTGGGTGTAATATTTTAGGGCTGCGGCCTTGAGACATTAGAGGGAGGATTCTTGCTCCACTCAATCGACTCCTGCCCATGAACAGGAGTTCGGGATGCTCCTCATTTTCTTCCCTGACGGTCAAAGTGAACAGCCTAATAGAATACAAGGGTGGGGACCCCAGTTCTGGTGTAGGAGTTCTTGTTGAAAACTAAGGTAAAGCTGACAGGCGCTTGTGAGAATGAGAATAGAAGAAGTGTTCCCTAAACAATGACTTTTACACATTTCTGCCAATGCCCCCATGTCTCCTCAGCCCCTGCCCATGCCTTGTTGTGTGCCCCCACCCAACCCCATGAGTCCTGCCTACATTGCTTCTTGTTGGGAAGCCTGTGGCTTCCTTTGGAGACTGGGGGCACTTCAATCAGTACAGTGAGGAATCCTTTGTGTTTGCCAATACACTCCTTAAGAGAGGAGATGTTAAAAGTCTCAGCCCCATTTCCAGTCCAGTAAGGACCCAGAGAAAAGCTGTTCTCCTGTATAGTGTACCTAAATTTTCACTCTATGGACCAAGGAAGGAAAGGAGTATATTTGTAGCTAGTGAACTTGTGTTGGTAGAAGAAAGGATCGTAGGATGCAGAGATAACATTCAATTGACAGAATTCCATTACTGGAATGTCCATCATTTATGCCTGAAAAGTCACAGAGTGCAGCATAAGTGGAGACAATGGGCAGGCAAGGGAAAGTCTTAGTCAAAATCAGTTGAGAGACTGCGAGGACATATCCCTCAAATAGGTAATCTCAGAGAGTTTTGTATCTCCTGTAACATCTGAGAAGCTTTATAGGAGTTAGTGTCTTGAAGCTTGAAATGATTACTTGTAATGGTGACTGAAGAAGGTCTAGGTTTCATTTGAAGTTTGCGTTACTTATGTCAGAACAGCACAGAGACCCTGGCTCCACTTGATAAGCTGAGGACCAAAAAAAAAAAAAAAAAAAAAAAAAAAAAAAAAAAAAAAAAAAAAAAGCATGGCTTCTGAAATAGTGATTTTCCTTAGTAACACACACCAATTGTCAATATGGAGAGACCCTGGGCAACAATAGCAGGATATAGATCATCTTCATTTCCCTTGTGATGGGAAGGACGCCTTGGAAGAAAGACTAAGCATCTGTCGAAGCAATTGGATGTGGGTTTCTAAAAGTCATCTGGGTTTAAGTTTAAGACCCTGAATTTGGGTTAAGGAGACCAATTCTAGTCTCACAATCTACAGGGTCCCACTAAATCTATCCCCTAGGGGATTTCCCTAGCCCTGTGTGACCCCAGTAAACCTGCTGCACTAAGTTTTGCACAGAAAGTCCCAGAGAAGGAGGTGTTATCTAACAGAGGTGCCCGATTCAGTGGGCAGAATATTTCTGGGCATGTATTCACAGTGAGCCCATGTCAGCTATTAGAACTGAGTGAACCATGGAAAGTATTGAGGGCTCAAGTATTCTTTCCCCTCATCCTAAGGGCCCATGGAAGGGAATGAGAGCAGTAGATGGAGTTATCCAAAATGAGTGCTGCACAAGCAAGGGGCCCAGGTTTACTGACAATTTGATATGATAGTGTCACTGGCTTCGAAGTTGAGAGATCTTCCTATCCCAGAGAGAAGGGGGATCCATCAGAATTAAATTTTCCACCACCACAGCAAAAAGGGGTGACAGGCTGCAGTCTTTAATTAGTTCCATAAGGTTATTAGAGTGCAGGCTGGTCAGAACAAGTGCACACTGGGTTCTTAGGACAGTACTTTTATCAAATCCTGTAAGGGTGGGCTCCTTAGAGCAAAAAGTTATCTCTCTGCTGGAGGTACTTAATGCAATCTCAATCTCTCTCCAGGTAGCAGAATCACTGGTTTGCTAGCTCACACTGAGCAAGAAGATCATTATGCCTCCGGGTCAGAAGAATAAGCTCCATGCAGAAGAAGAATGCCACCAGGCTGGAGGTGAGACCCAGGATCTTCAGGATGCCCAGGCCCCTGCAGCAGAGGGGAAAAGCTATTCCCCTCCATCTTCTCCTCATTTGAAGGTTACTACCCATACAAAGTCTGCTTCTAACTTACAAAGCACTTCCAAGGTGCCTCAGAGAGGCCTTTCTACCACTGAGTCTACGAGTATTTCTCTCAGAAGGTCATATAAAGGAGCTAAGAACAAAATTAAGAGAAAAAAAAGTTCTTCCCAGGCCTCACCCTCTACCGCAAAGCGCCCTAAAAAGTCTCTCATTGGTGCAGTCAGCCTGGTGGTGAGCCACATGATGCACATGTGTAAAATGAAGAGGCCCATTCTGAAAGCAGATGTGTTGAAGGTGATCACCAAAACCCATAGAGAACAATTCTTTGAGATCCTCAAAAGAGCTTCATTTAAGTTAGAGGTGATGCTTGGTGTAGACTTAAAGGAAGTGGATTCTGTGAAGCATTCTTACAACCTTGTTAGCAAGATGAATCTCCCTAACAATGGCGTTGTGACTAGAGGCAGGGGATTTCCCAAGACTGGCCTGCTAATGAATCTCCTAGGGGTGATCTTCTTGAAAGGAAACCGTGCCACTGAGGAAATGATCTGGGAATTCCTGAATAAGATGAAAATATACGATGGAAAGAAACATTTCATTTTTGGGGAACCCAGGAAGCTTATCACTCAAGATTTAGTGAAGCTTAAATACCTGGAGTATCAGCAAGTACCTAACAGCGATCCGGCAAGTTATGAATTTCTGTGG
This sequence comes from Montemys delectorum, assembly GCA_019843815.1. Classification (NCBI taxonomy): domain Eukaryota; kingdom Metazoa; phylum Chordata; class Mammalia; order Rodentia; family Muridae; genus Montemys; species Montemys delectorum. Next base: position 7,550 of record JADRCD010044675.1, on the reverse strand, counting down.
GGTCCCAGGTCTCATGCTGAGACAAGCAAGATGAAAATCCTGGAGTTCTTGGCTAAGATCAACCATATACCTCCGAGTGCCTTCATGTCCCGGTATGATGAGGCTTTGAAAGATGAGGAAGAAAGAGCTGGGGTTGCAGCTATAGTCGGTGACACAACAACCGATACCAATTAAATGTCCCACAGCCATGTCAAACAGGTCCTCTCACATCTAGTGAAGCTAAGAGTTTTTTTATTTGACCTGGTAGTTCAAGAGGGCAGTGATAGAAAGGGCTGATTAGCTTAGTATACTATGTTGTTCATACAAATTTATCGGTATGCAGAATAAGTTTGGTTATAGGGGAATGCCAGGGCCAATAAGTGGGAGAGGGTGGGGTGGCAGGCATGGGGAGGGGGGAGGCAAAAGGAGTTTGTTCTTGTTGTTTTTGTTTGTTTGTTTGTTTTTTGGAGGGGAACCTGGGAAAGGGAAAATTTACATGTAAATAAAGAAAATATCTAATAAAAAAATAAATAAAAAAATTTTTTAAATAGTTCATCATTTAAAATTATTAACAATATTGCATATTAACAATGTTAAGACAGAGACCTTGTTCTCAGTAAGCAGTTTTAGAGGACTGTATGTTCAAACCCTAAATACAATAATAAAGAGTAGAATTTTTTTTTTTTTAGACAGGGTTTCTTTATATAGCTCTGGCTGTCCTGGAACTTACTATGTACATCAGGTTAGCCATAACTCAAAGATCCACCTTTCTGTACCTCCTGAGTGCTGAGATTAAAGGCATGCACCACCATCCAGCTATAAAGGGTAGATCTTAACTATGATAATTTTTCATGTTTCAGATATGATAGATGGAGAAATAGAAAAATGGTAATGTGGTTAATATTTGCATTAAAACTTTTCTCTATATGATAAAATGAAAATGAAAATGTTAGCATCAGGACCTCCAAAGCCTGTGGAGTCTATGGGCGGGTCTACCCATATATATACATATATACACGGGGAACATTCCCCCATTTCTCTCTCTCTCCCTCCTCTCTTTCTGCTACTGCCCCCTCTCTCCCTCTCAATTAAATCTCTTACACATGGAACTGTTTGGGCCTAGTGTGGTATGTTCTGACACGACCCTCTGTTCTAACACATCAGAAAATATATAAATGTCTTTGCTTCATTTATCTGGGAGGAGGTTGAATAGGGGAAACAATGTTATCAGAATTTATTGTGTGAAAACATTTTGATTAAAAATTGTGCGCATAAGTAATATTCAGTTAGGCCCAAATGCTCTTGATTTAATTGTTCCCTAAACATAATTTGACCATCTCCTCTTAGTGATTGCATGCTAATACTGGAGGGCTAAGATAACAAAGATGTAGTAAATATCCATACAATCAATTATACTGTCCAGAAAAAGGAAGAGAAGGAAGAGGATTTTACAAGAATGTAATCAACCAGCGATTATTTGATTAATACAATGTAGGGTCTTAGGAAACCTCAAAGCTTTCAGTGGGGAAGAATTGAAATGTGGCTACCGGGTAAGGTTAGCTTAGGATGTGGGAGTAAGACCCTCAGTGTTAAGAAATGAAACTGTGAAAGGGAAAATGCCCTGGGTATTAATTTGGGGGAATTGGGAGAAAACTGGCAAGACTAGAAAGCATTCTGTAAGGCTGGGCCAGAAGTTAAAGATCACTGAACACCCTGAGTGTTCTATACACTCATAATCTGAGAGAGGAGCAATTTCTCAAGGAAAGTAGGACACCTAGAAGATATTGTGCTGGCACTCTTTGTCATGGACTGGACCATCCAGAGTGTGCTCCTTAAAAGGACACTCTACAGGTTACACTGTGTGCAATTTGGCAACTTTCAGATATTTTCAGTAGAGGTTAGAGGGATAAAAGTTGAAGTGGCTTAACTTTAACTCCAACTCAAGGGAAGGGAAATTTAAGGGTCCCTGAAGTATGTTTTAAATATATATATATATATAGTTCTGTTCTGGGCAGTGGTGGCCCATGCCTTTAAACCAGCATTGTCGAGGCAGGGACAAGCACATCTCTGAGTACAAGGCCAGCGCTACAAGGCCAGCCCTGTCTACAGAGAAAGTTCAAGGACAACCAAGGCCACACTGAAACACTCTCGCCAAAACAAAGCAACAAAACAAACGAACAAGAAAAAAATTATGCTGTATCAACTGAGGAAGTCAACCTCACACTGAAATTGATTTTTGATAAGGAAAAAAAAATAGTACTTAGTTTCCCTTGGTAAGTTTCACTTTATCTGAGAGTTCCTGGCTTTAAAAGGTAGTGTGTTGCACTGCAATATTGAAGGAAAATGAATCATAACAAGAAGTTGCATCTTAAAAACTAGTTCTATAATTTTACATATTTAATACACACTTAAGCATTCCTGAAAGACAAGGCTTTTCATCGTCACTTCACATATGAAAGGCCTGAAGCTCACAGATTTTGGTAATGGGCATTTTCACACAACTGGTAAACTACAAGGCTTGAACAAAAGCCATTGGTCTGATGTAGTAGGAGATCCTAAGCTAGCAACCTCTCCTTGTTTCCTGTGCCTGTTGGATTGGAGTACTTTTGTCTATCCCTTCACTTTATGACAGTGCTGGGCCTTATATTTAATGCTACAAGTTTTCTTGTAGACAAAAGATAGAAGGATTTCGTTTCCTAATCTATTCAGCTACCCTACTTTTTTTCCTGTAAAATGTTTATTTTTTCAAATAAATAGTGGTTTGATACTGGTTTACAAGGAGACCTAAGAGTGTATATTATTTAACGTTTTTGAGTTTTTCCAAAGCCATTTGTTTACAAAAAAAAAAAAAAAAAGATTTGCCACATAATAACAAACAACTTCAGTTTTACAAGATTTTGACATCTTATCTCCCATATTGGTGATGCAAAGTCTTTCCCAAACAATATAAAGATTCACTACTTCTCAATTTTCCCAGTGAACATGGTGTCATCTGCAAGGTGGGATTCATGCAGATCTGATGGAGTGAACTAAATTGTTCTCCTTTCCATTTTCCTGTTTACTGTGAGTTTAAGGATCCAATTTTGTATGTGCTTCAACATGACTTTTCCGTGGTGACTGTAATGTTTCTGTCCAGCTTTCCATGGGCTACACCTTTTTATTGATTCTTTGTGAATTTCACATCATGTACCACAGTACCACTCTTCTCTCCATCCCCTTTTATCCCACTCCATCCTTGAACCTCTCCCCTAAAATAAAATTCTCATAAACACACACACACACACACACACACACACACACGTACACACACGTACACATACCCTAAAGTATAGAAATACCACATCATAGAAGCTGTAGTATATCACAGTGTGGCCCACAGTATATCCTTCTGTACACACATCTTCATTTGCAAATGTCCAT
>JADRCD010044673.1:12906-22970 GCA_019843815.1 Montemys delectorum | reverse complement strand
TACATAGCATACATAGTTCACAAGGTTTTGATGATGCAGAAGCAATCACAGCACTGCTCTGGTTTCATGGATAACGCTTTTCTTTTCTGAAGAAATTCACATCATTAGCAAGGTTGAACAATGCAGTACTAATGCAGTCTCTATCCTTAAAGATCCTCAGGGACTCCTTAAAAAGAAAGGGAAATCTTCCAGAAGCAGAAAGCAGTGTGGCAAAATAACCATTATTACCAAGACTCCAACATTGTTGTGGAATAAACACACCTTTTTGGAAAAGGTTCAAAAATTGCATTAAGAAGTAATGTTACAATATAGAAATAGGTTGTTCACATCCCAAGGCCGTAGGAAATGCAGGTCTTTATTGTTTTTTCTTAGTTTTTGCAAGCAACTCTTCAACTCAGCTTTTGCAGATGCTGTCTAATCCAAACAGATAGAACTAGGTGTTGTATATAGATGTTTTCGTTATTTCTGTGTGTATGTATTTATTATAAGCAAATATTCTTAGTATGTAGTAATGTTACAACAATCTGGTCAAAGATTTTCCTAATTATGGTATCTCCTTCTATTTCTGTTTAAATTACCGTGAGAATTTTTTTCTTTTTCTGCTACTATGGGAAAACGTTTGTATTTAAGTAAATTTATGCTTCTCGAATAAAATTCCAATACTGGTAATTTATAGACAATGGAGATTTATTTCTTAATATTTTGGATTCCAGAAATTAGGAGTCAAGGTATTGGAGGGCCTGCTATCTGCTGTGGGCCTGATCACTCGCTCAATAATGTCTTAAATGCTGTATCCCCTAGAGGACAAGTGCAGTCTTCTAATGTTGCAAGGGCTAAAAAGATAAAAAGGACCTGGATATTTCCCTTTAGTATTTTATGAAATTGCTAATCTTATTCATAAGGGTTCTGCCATTATGACTTAATTACTCCCTAAAGACCCAGCATTTTAATGATATTATATTGGCAGTTAAACTTCCATATATGAATTTTGGAAGACATATTCAGGTCATAGTGGTTTGTAAGTATACCAAATTTTACTACATAGGAGACTAAATTGTAATACTTTAATTTTTTTCATTTGAATCTGCATTATTTCTACATGTTTTAAATAATGAAATATATGTTGTACCATATAAGAGAGATATTTAGATTAGTAAAAGATTAATTACAATTCATTTTACAAATTATTTTTGAAAACATCTTTTTAATCATGGCATAGTGTTCCATTACAGTGATACATTATGATATTTTAGTAGATCCCCTTTTATTTACCAACTACTTAGGCCATTGCTTTCCTTTACAGCCATATTAAGAATAATAGCAACAATCAACCTTGTCTATACTAATTAATCATGTCCTGGGAAGAATTTTAGAGAATAAATTAGTGTATCAAATTTCTTGTTTATGCACATGACTGGGTTTCTTTCAAAAATCATTAGACAGGTTTATAGCTCTACCAATAAGACAGACTGTGTCCACATTATTGACTCACTTTGTTTTGTTGGTCACTTCTTATTTGAGAAATAAATGAATTTCCATGAGTCTATGAAACTATGTTTATAATCATTGGCATTTATATTTCTTTTATAGTGAAATATTTGTTCTCTTCATTCACAGTTTTTATAATGATGTAAGTAGTACACACATTTTTAAAGGCTTTAATTCTGAAAACACACTTTGCAAAACAACAAATTGAGACTCTGGAATGTATTCCTTGACCTGACACATTATCAAAGTATAGCAGAAGAACTGCATCAATGCAGTACATTATTCTCAACCAAAATATAAAGGTTAGACTAAGGATTCACTCATGATACGCTATAGTGTGGACAATTGTATAATAAATACCAATCGTAACAGTGAACATGAAAGGGATTTTTCCAACCATCAATTTATTTGTTTTGCCTCCATTTCCTTAACCCTTCACAAACACTGCACATTATTATTATCTTAAGCCTTTTTCTTTTCCAGAGTACAGCATAGCTATGTTCTCATAGCCTTTAGCCTTTTCATAGTACAGGTGATATGCACTTAAAGCTCTTCCATGTATCTTTACAGCTTGCTGGGTAGGTGTTTCGTGCTAACTAATAATCTATTGCTTCAGTGTCTCACAGTTTATTTAGATATCTACTGACTACATGATACATTGTTTCGCCCAAGTTTTAGCAATTGTGAGTACTGCTTCTATAACAATAAATAGGTAGTTAGTTTTTTAAATGTGCAAATACCTTTTCGAATATTTCAGTATTACACAGTTTGTACATTTCTGTGCTAGGTAAAATAAGTCAAGAGAAACCAAAGATCAAAGGGAAGTGAACATGTATTGAAATCTTTCAACATTAAAATAAAAATGCCAGTATTCAAATGGGACATCTGTCTTGGTATAACTTCCCGTGTAATCCAAGTAGACGATAAGAGGAATTGCAAACAGATTACGTAGGTAGTGTTTAGCACATCTCATTTTAAGTTTACCTTACATTTTTTGCTTATTTTAATGCATTTTATGTTAACTATATTCTTTAATTCAGTAGGAAAAAAATTAACCTTTATTTTTTCTATTACTTATTTACACTGATTGTTTTTGACACAGGACCTCCTCTAATTGGGTCTGGGCCCCAACTCTATGCAGATGAAGATGTCCTTTAACTGTGATCCTCTTGTTCCTTCCTCTCAAGTGCTATGACTACAGGCATGTATCAATACACCTGGATTCAATTCTTGAATTCTTTTATCATTTAATTTCTTAAAGTATTTCTAAGTTACTTGTATGAATAACTTGTAGTATAATATAACAAAATTATGTAAAATAATGTTGGATTTTGAACAATAGCCATGGAGCCATAAACAGATCGGATACTCAATTTGTTGTCTAGTTCCCCATAAACATACATGAAAGAAGTGTCTTTTTCATTTGCTGCTATAATCTAAGGAACTATCATACATGTAAGTAACATTTCGTAGCACTAGTTTCTCTTCATGGTGAAAAGGCTTAACTCGGAGTACTGGATTAAAAATCACTTTTTACAAAATTTATGGGGGATAAACGTTCCTGTTGAAAGTTTATACACAAAGGCAAAATTTCAAGACTCTGCCCACATGTAGCTTCCTATAAACTTGACAAATGTAAAATTGAATTAGGTGAGGAGGGAGAGAGGGAGTAACTCTTTTTGGACTATAATACAAACACATTTTCTAAGAACTAGGCCCTAGGGATCATAATCAACTAGCTTGAACCACATACAATTGATAGGGATTTCTGACTAGCACTTTTTTTTGCTCTAAGGCAGGACATCAAATTGAGATGGGAAAGCTAAAAATAGTCCATAGAGACAAATAGCCAAGTTAACAGTTTTTTTTTTTTAACCATAGAAGAATCTCCTTTTCCGTAGTTTTGATGGATGGTTATGTAGCTCCTTCTCAATATTCAGCATAATGAGAAAAAGCTTGCTTTATGTTACATTTGTGCTATTCACAGAGACAGCTTTTAAATGTACTAGCTTGCTGAGGTCCGAGGGTAGACAAACAAAGACAATAGGATTCCTGACCTCAGAAGTCTCCTACTTCTGAGTGGAGTGGAAATAGAAAAGATTTATCCTGTTGCGTACTCATAATGTAGCCAACATGTGAGAGAGTGGTTAAAATTTGGAGGAAGCATTAACTGTACATATCAGTTGATAAAGTTCTATACAGACAGCAAATATTAAATAAAGAAAACAAGAAAGAATGCCTCTGAAAGTATGTCATGAGCAAGAACTTATGTGTGTTCATATGGGTAAAATATAAGAAATAGGTCTAATGGTATAGATACTTCAAAAATCTTGGCATACATAGGCAGAAGGCAAGAATCCATGAGCTAGATGGATGACACAGACAGCAGTGTTGTGTTTAGAAATGATACTGGAGGAGCAAAAGGTGGACATTTCATTCCTTCTTAAAAGGGTGAATCAAATACCCATAGAAGGAGTTGCAGAGATTAACTATGGAGCAGAGACTGAAGGAAGGACAAGCCAACCTAAATCTAGCTCTCTCCTGAGAGGCTCTGACAATACTGACTAATACAGATGTAGAGGCTCACAGCCATCCGTTGAACTGAGTACACTGTCCCCAATGAAGGAGTTAGAGAAAGGATCTATGGAGCTGAAGGGTTTGCAGCCCCTTAGGATGAACAACAATTACTAACTAGTACCCTCAGAGCTCCCAGGGACCCAACCACCAATCAAGGACTATACATGGTGGGACTGAATGTTTTGGCAGCATGTGTATAGTAGAGGATTAGAAAGTTGATATCAATAGGAAGAGAGGTCCTTGGCCCTGTAAAGGTTCTGTTCCCCAGTGTAGGGGAATGCCAGGGCCAATAAGTGGGAGAGGTTGGGGTGGCAGGCATGGGGAGGGGGGAGGCAACAGGGGTTTGTTCTTGTTGGGTTTGTTTGTTTGTTTGTTTGTTTTTTGGAGGGGAAACTGGGAAAGGAGAAATTTACATGTAAATAAAGAAAACACCTAATTTTTTTTTTAAAAAAGAAATGATATTGAAATAAATGTGACAAACAAAAGAAAGTCTTGGCTAATTTTAGGCATGAACACTCACATTCTGATTATATAAGACTTAGTACAGGCATTAGCAGTAGATATTTTTAAAAAAGAGAGATTATGGCACCAATTTGCCAATATGCTAATATCTATGAAGAGAGACACACCTTTCAGCTGACTTATCTGTTCAATAATAATATTTGGTTCACTAGATTTTTATGGATATAAGTGGATATAATTTATGTAAAGTTCTTATATTTAAAAAATAATATTTAGTAAATAGATGTCCAAGGGTATAAAGGAACAGAGAAAGCCAAAACAATGAGCTTTGAAAACTGATACATGCCAGAGTTGAGAGATGTGACACTGAATACTGTTTTTACAACTGTAAATAGGTTTAGACTTCAGAAATCCCATTTTCTTGTTTAACCTAAATTTACTGTTTGTCATACAAAGGATTTAATTTCTACACCCTGGCCTTTGTCTTACCAGTCATCTTGTACACTTACCTACAGTACAAGTTTAGAGGTTATATGTCTCCTCCTTTACATACTTTCCATTTTTTGAATGAAAAGATTGTAAACGAGTTGGACATTTCCCTTATTTTTAGTCTTCAGAAGAAGACCAAGGTGAGAAATCTCATTTGGAAGTATTTATAATTCAAAGATAGCAAGAAAGCTTCACTGCACACCTTACCTCTAGTGTCAGGGCAGAAAGTAGAGTAGCAGGCAAGTTCAGGCAAGACTAGACCACATCTTTTAAAGTGAAAAAAAAAATTCACTTCCTTTAATGATCTCCCATGCTGTTTTTAAAATTATATTTCCCATATAGACATTAATCTTCAATATTGAAACCAACATAAATCCAGATTATTTAGCATGGAGTGATATTTACATATTATCCTATAGGAAGATATTCTGATGGTTATTTCATGTCCTGATTTCTACCAGCCCATAGTTGAAAAGATACTGTCATTTATTGTGAAAGTTCCATAAGCTAAAAGCTACTTTAAAATGCAGTTAAACCATTTTCTTTGGACACCTTCACTGCCAGACATTGTCTAAAGGCTGGCTTTAAAGGGTCAAAAATACAAGAGTCCCTTACCCTGCCTTTCTACATTTCCCTTGATTACCTGCTACCTCTCAACCAAATCTTTGCATTTTTAAATAAATAATAAATATAATGTTCCAAGGTCATAAATATGTAAATAGATGGGTACTTAGAAAGATAGAGGCATAAATAAATATTTAACATTTATTTTATGTATTCTGAGACAGATTAAAATGATTGGGAATCAATCTCTAAAATAACAAAGCAAAGCAGGTCATCTTTTTGAAAATACTTTCTCCCTGTCGCTGTTTAAAAGGCAATTTTATGATAATCCCTTAACAAAACTGAATTTTACATGCTAGTCATCATTTGTATGTTTTCCAAATCCAAGTTGGAACTACTTTTTCTTAAAACTTTTCATAATATCTTTTCTATAAATGGGGGCATGTTTATAGAAATTAATCACAATTAGTTCATTCAATGCTTGTCTGTTTCTTAGAACTGGGGAAGTATTCATGATATGTTATTTTACTACTTTGTTAAATGCTACCAGATAATTTTATGTAGCTTAGTCTCACAGCAGAGATATCTATTCATTGTATTACTGATAAGGAGGTAGTCAGATAGTCCAGACCAATATTAGCTGAAAAGGCAGATATTGTTGATATAAATAAACATGTGGGAGTATGTAGTCTGTAAACATTTTATAGACAAAAAGAGAAATCTAATGGCATGCATTTGGCCTTTGTAAAAGATACATTTGGGGCATATTTCACTTTATAAAAGAGAATTGAATCCAAACATTGTTCATAAGGGAACAGTAAAGCTCTAACAGTACATAATAAAGCCAAGTCTTACTTTTTAATATTTATATGTTCTTTTAGGGAAATTGTTCTTGTTCCTGCAGATGATTAATATTACCTGCTGCATTTGCATAATGCATGCCTCTAAATAATTAACAGAATTATAATTATATTCATAATTCTTTATCAATTGAAGTTAATAACTTTGGTCTTCTGTAATGTGGTATGTTACTGAACTATGATATGTACATCAAAACAATGTCTCTATTTAAGATTAGCCCTGTACATTGCATGCCTAACTCTGGTTATATGTTCTAGTCAATTATACCAAATTGAGTATATAATTTAAATACTTAATATTCCATGAGAAGAATAATGACATTCTAAAACTGGAGAATCTCGTTGTTTTGAATCAGATGCATAAATAAATACACACTGAGATAAATTTTATATATATATATATGTATATATACATACACATATATACATATATTTGAATATATGATACACACACACACACACACACACACACACACACACATAGCTTTTTTAGACAAGGTTTTTCTGCGTAGCCTTAGCTGTTCTAGCAATCACTCTGTAGACCAGTCCTGCCTTGAACTCAGAGATGTATTTGCCTCTGACTCTGAGTTCAGGAATTAATAGTGTGTACTATGACTGCCCGGCCTATATTTCTTAATAGATGTATAGCTACTCATGCATTTTTGGAAGGAGATGAGCTATCTTTTATTTCAGGACAGATGACAGGTAGAAATAGAACTTTTGTAAAGAAATAATATAAATGTACAAGGTGAAAGAGTTTATATAATACCATGGAATATTCCTTGTCCTTTTGATAAAATATTTCAGTCACTGGATACTTTACTAAGTGAATACTTTTAAAGGACATTTATCATTATTTATCTATAGCTATATATCTAATTTCTACATAGTTATAGTAAAAAATGCAAGCAACTGACTGATATCAAAAGGCTTCAGGTTGTCAAGGTGGCTCAGCATGTAGACAATTGAAATGAAAACCTGATGACATGAATTTCACCCCCAGAACCAACATAAAAGTTGTAGGGGAAAATTGATTTCAAAAAGTTGTCTTTCATTTTCCACATGTATACTATGGGAAATGTACTACTACAGAAACACATATGTGAGTACAAACATATAACCAATTAAACACAAATATCTTTAACTTGTTCTATCCCTTACTTTGACTTTAATGAACAGTGAACTATAGAAATTTTAGAATCTTTTCTAAAGGCCCCTTATCTGAGACAATTCAAGATGAGAAACATAGTAGATAAAAGAAATCATGAGAAAAGCTTCCATACTTCTCCATGATTTGTTGTCTATTAAAAAGGTTATACTAGAAACTGATCTTGCTTTTTCTTTTAAACAACAATTATTAAGAAAGTATTTTCAATAGAATAATTAATTTCATCTATATAAATTATAGTAAAAATGCGTGAAGCCTCTTGCAGCTGCTTAATGATTTTATGATATTTTTGAAAGAACTTTCTAAGTTCAAATTCTTAATTGCTAATTATGAAAGACTAAATATTTTATATCAACTAATTAAATTGATGAATGTAACCTGGCACAATCACAATAGTCCACTAGATTGCAGATAATATGAGTCAATTTTACTCTTTATCAAGAACTCCTTTTTAGAAAATTAGCAACATTATTATATTCTGAAAGAACATATAAGGTCTACAATAATATTCAAAGAGTGCTTTTTAATAAATACTTCCCATGTTCCAAGGAAGGTTCATTTCTTACAAATTTGTACAACATAGAGAATACTATCTAATTTATTCATTTTAATGAAGTCATTTTCTGAGTTTTTCATAGTAGGTAGAGAAATGAGTAACTCTCCATACAGATGTACGCCCAGTAAACTTAATTTCTCAAAAAAGGGGGGGGGGTTCCTTTCTTGCCTCTAAATCTACAAGTTCCATAAAGTCTAATAGACATTAAAATTTGCAAGTCTACATCTCAGATTTTAATTGAATTGATATCTTAACTAAAAACAGTCTAAGAAAACACAAAATAGATCTCATTGGAATATTAACACTATTCAATAGATCTAGCACGGGGGTGAAAAAGATAAAGGCAAGGAGGGTGGTACTTCTATGCTGCTTCAAATAGTAGAATAACACTTAAAAATCTTCAGAGAGGGCAGGCAGACTAATAAAAGGATGTTTGCTCTTTTTGATCCCAAGGATTTTGTTTTCCAGATGAATGCAATGCTATATAATTTCATAAACAGATATATTATTTATATGTACATCTATATACATATCTACAATATGTGTCTATGTTTTGTATGTAAAGACAACACACATACACACGCTTAAATGTATCTCACATATATTCTCATCTAGTTACATGTACACACAAGTATGCACATACATACACACATACCTTCCTCTTCCATTAAAAACATTCAAATGATCCTTCAATACTTGGAGTGGTTATCAGTTTTCCCCCTGTTCTCAGTTTCATGAGAACATGAATATTTTGAGAGTAGTGAAAGATTCCACAATGTATCATTGTCATTAGTTTCTGGCCCCCATTGCTGCTGTGTACAGGCTTGGTTTAGATATAGACGTAAAAGACAAGAACATAGATACAAGAAAAACTAGGAAGTGCCAAATAATGAGTTTTGGAGGATATAAAATTTTATTATTGCCATGGCTGATAAAAAAAATCAAATGAATAAAACTAAAACTAGATGGCCAAGAAAATCAATTCACAGGAAAAGCAAGGAAAAAGAAAAACAAAAGACCAGACAAATTGAGAAATAAGATGAGAAAATAGGATGATGAGAAAGTACATGTATTCTTCAGAAATGGACTTAATCTGATTAGGACCTCATGGGATATTCATTGAAGAAACACAGAATTTTATCCTAATTAACTTCATGACATTACTGGTACCGGTTGGATAGTTTTAAAGTATTACAATGAAAAGTAAAAGATTAAGCAATGTATCATTGGGACTTTTGCTAATATATAACTTCATTTATTTACCACAAGCTCAAATATAGCAACATGATAAACTTGGAGAATTTCTAATTAATTTTTCAGTTCCATTGGAAAATATAAACCTAGTTGCACAGCTACTAGCTCTATAACTCATTCTTGAAGGAACTCTTATCTAATAGTGTAACCCTTCCCGACCACAGCACATTATAGACTTCTTCAGCTTAGAAATCACACCGAAAAGGAGGCTATCTCTGACTCAGTCGCCTGCCATTGGATCCCTGTCCCTTGACTGGAAGATCTCATTGGGCTTCAGTGGGAGAGGGTGTACTTAGGCATGAGGTGACTTCACGTCCCAGGGCAAGGTACTACCCAAGGTGAGGTGCCCCTTCTCTGAGAAAGGGAGAGGGTAATGGGTGTAGGGATCTGTAAAGGGTGGGACTGAGAAGAGAGGAGGGATGGGATCAGGGTGAGATCTGGATGTAAAGTGAGTAAAGGTCACCACCATCCTTGAGGGCCACGTTTCACGACAATATTCCCAACAAAAAATACAGAATCATAGGAAAAATAAATTCAAAATATAACATTATTTTATTCCTTGAGTCCTGAAACAGGAAGCCAAAATATCATTTTGTCTGATTTCCATTGGGAATGAAATGTCAAGTCATGATCTTCAATTTTTTTA
>JADRCD010044673.1:0-12806 GCA_019843815.1 Montemys delectorum | reverse complement strand
GAGAGAGAGAGAGAGAGAGAGAGAGAGAGAGAGAGAGGGTAAGGGAGGGAAGAAGAGAGAGGAAGAGAAATGAGAGGCCTATTGAGACCAGAAGCATAGAATCCCTTGCTACTGGACTCTCAGGCAGTTGTAAGCTGTCAGATGTAGGTACTGGAACCTGACTAGGGTCCTCTGCAGGAATAGTAAGTGCTCTTAATTCCTGAGCCATCTCTCTAACTACCACTTCAAAGATTTTAGCTGGTTTTTACCTGTAGTTGAAAGTTGTAAAATTCCTGTGAGTACTTATTTGGGGGAGGGATTTACAAATACTATGGTGTATTTGGAGAATTTACAAACATGAGTCATGGAAATACGCACAACTATATTAGTGTATTAATTAGATCCCCTTTCTCTGCCTCTTTTTTATAAAAAAAATTGTAGATTTTTTTCTTTCTATTATTTTTCAAGTTCACATACAAAATAGTGGCCATCCTCAGTTGCCCTCTTTCAGTCCACTATCTCTTCCTGATTTCCTTCCTCTCACCTCCTAAGTAGTTCTACCTTGTGCTTTCCATTCGCATGTATACCACTATCCTCTCATTTTTGCCCCCTTGAAATCTTCTTCTCCCTTTTTTACTTTTATCAGTTATTCACATGCACTACTGTCTCTCTGTGTATGTCCTTAAATCTAGATCCCACATATAAGAGAAACCATGGACCATTTCCTTTCTTGACTTGACTAATTATGCTTAACAGAAAATGACTTTCAGTTGCTTCCACCTTGCTGAAAATATTTTTTGCACTAATTTTGCAATATGGCTTCTTAAAATGTCATTGTGTGTACATACCACATTTTCTGTATCCATATATATGTAGATGGACATCTAGAATAGTTCTATCTCCAACCTCATGAACTATAAACAGTTCATGAATAAGCAAGAAGTTCACACATCTCTCTGTCTTAGAAGTTTTCAAATGGTAGTTTTATATTCAGTTTTTAAAGAAACCTTTGTACTAAGAAGTAACTGAACTATTTTACATTCCCACGATCAGGATATTCGTTCACACCCTTATTAGTATCTGTAGCACTCTGCTCTATTAATGACAGTCATTCTGATTAGGGTGAGGCTAACAAAGCAGTTTTACTTAATATTTTTCTGTCTGTCAAATAATTGAAAGAAATCCAAATATGTGTTGATTATTTGTATTTTTCCCTTCAAAAACTCTCTACTGATTTCATTGGTTCAATTTTTTGAAGGGATAGTCTGTTACTATTGATAATTTTGGTACAAATGCTTTATGCTTTTTAAACTTCTAGGCTGTAATATTTGCCAAGAAATTGAAATTATAGATGGACATGTATTGTCAATTTTCTATAAGTTTCTTTTCAATTTCCCCTCCCCTTGGTGAGTAGCGTGTGTTTGTGTGTGTTTGTGTGTGTGTGTGTGTATGTGTGTGTGTGTGTGTGTGTGTGTGTGTGTCTATGTAGAAGAGTGTGTACTTCAGTGTGGTGACATATGTATAGACCCATGCTCCTTGATTTTGATATAAGGCCTTTCACTGGTAACCGGAGCTTAATGGTTAGGATGTCCTGATCATTAAGGATCAGACACAAGAGAACCTCAGGTATCCACTTATCTCTGATCACCCAGAATTGGCAATGTAAATACAGGTTGATAGCAAGTGAATTGAACTTAGGTCTTTGTCCTTGTATGGCAAATACTTTGCTGAGTTATTTACATAGCAATGTCTTTGGAATTATCTGAGCAAAGACAAACTACTGGACCAAGATGTATATGCAGAGGTCATAACATGCTCATTTTGTCAGGCACTATGGTTAAGAAATAGTTAGCTAGATTGTATTACAATGCAAAAGTAAAGATTTAAATATAATTCTACTGTATAACTAGGACAAAGAAAGGTGTAAGATACTTCCATTAACATTCTCATTATTATCCAAAGAAGTGTATTATTAATTTACTCCCATACACTGCTACTTAAAATATCACTGTCTTCTTATTAAGCAAAGAGGCTGTAGGAAAAAATGCAAAAGAATATAACAAATGCAGTGAATACACAGCTGCACTTCTAAAAAGCAGAGCTTGCAAACGGGCTGGAGGTGCAGCTTACTTCGAAATAGGTATGAAATCCAAATTTTAATAACAACTGTCAGTTTGTGCTCCAAAACCTGTTCATCAGTGAAATGAAATAGCTAGATATCCATCTGCCTTGATGATGTTTACCATGAATTTCATCATTCCAAGTCTAACACAATGTATTCTGTTAACAAATTTGTGAGCTGTCATTGGAGAAAGATAGAACTCAGTGCAGGGAGATTTTACATCTTTGAGTATATGCACTTGTGCTTAAGACATGCAAATAATAAAATGAATTGTTAAAAGGTGTGCTCTTAAGTAACTCAAAGATATACACATTGACACACACATATACACACACTGTTATTTGCATGGAATATGTTCTGAGATTCCCAGAGAAGCAATAGATGTTTGGGGACCTTATTTAGCTATTTTCTTCTATATACCTACCTAACATAAATTTTATTATACAAATTAGACATTGCACTAGGCAAGTAATAACATGAGGAATATCACAATATATTGTAATGAAAGTTACATGAATGTGGTCTCCCTAGCACTTTCTTGCAACATCTAAATATTGCCCTACTTGTGGTGATTTGAAATCATAAAATGTTTCTGTGAAGATACAAATTGAGGTGAATGCCATAAAGCAAATCTATGCTGTGTTTCTTGAACATAAACATTGTGCTATTGTGATAGCTCATTTTATAATAGAGATAGTTACTAGATTACCAAGTGGGCATCAGACATAGTATGGACACACTAGACGAAGGGATAATACACCTTGGTGGGGAAGAACAGGAAGCAGCAAAATCTTGTGAAACTTCACTAATCTTTTATTACATACTACATAAAACTAGCTTACTTGTTTCTGGAATTTTTATTTACTATTTATATGGACTAGAGTTGACCATGGATAACTGAAACTTTGGAAAGTAAAACCGTGAACAAAGAGTGGACTTTTATATTAATATACAGGCATACCTGAATATTTATCCTCCTCAAGTTACTGTAGTTTCAAGAAATGATTTTCCAACACTTTACTGTTAGGCTTATTTAACGTTAATTTGCATTTCAGGTTTGAAAGCTGAACAAGGCTACTGCTCAATTCCTTGCACAGTAAAATAAATTAATAAAAGCTAACATATTTTTTCTTTCTCTCCCGCTCCCTGGGCTAGCAATATGTGATAGCATTTTGCCTTGTAATTTTAATAGAAACACAGGTTGTGATCCAGCCCAGCACATAGAAAAGTAAAAGAAAAACAAAACAAACAAAAACCCAACACCCTATTATTGAGTAGCCTATTGGTGGTAGTACTATGACAAGTGTTGAAATGAAAGGAGTGACTGGGTCACTGAGGGCCTAGCCCTTTCCTGTTACTACTCTCTTCTTCACTTCTTAGTTGCCATTCAGTGAGCAGCTCTGCTCCACCCACACTCTCATATGATGTTGAGACTTGTGCAGGCTTAGAAAGCCATTGACTAAAAGCTCTGAAGCCACAACCCCAGATAAATCATTGTATCTTTTATATTATTTCTTTCAGATCAGTGAGAAAAAGCCCAACTGTACATACAGTCACTTTCCTGACATGAGTGAAGTAAGCATGGTGAATTGCGCCCTGTCTCTCTCCTGAGATGTTTCTATTTCCAAGTATGCTGTATAGAAAGACTAGACCAGTGTTTTCCCAAAGCTCACCTTGTCACCCAGAGAGCTTTTGTGTACAGACCAAGTGTAACTGAAAACTTTTTCCTACCTTTCTACAAACAATCAGATTTTCATGGTCTCTTCCATCTTCCAGGCCAGCAGCATATCATTTTCAACCCTCACATGCTGCTTTTCATTCTCACATAGTTTTCTTTTACTTCTTAAAGGGTTTTTGTGATCTTACTGTGATCTTCTAAATAATGCAGGAGAATTACCCCATCTCCATATCCTTAATTTAACTCGATATTCAAATTACTCTTTGCCATTATATAATAAAATATTAATTTACCAGTCCCAAATTGTCTAAATCCTGCACAGTTCAAATGTAGATCTGACTTTTTAACTAGCTTAACTCATGAAAACCACTAAGGCCTTGGACTATCTGACAGTTCAGATTTCCTAGGTTTATTTTAGGCCTTAACTATAGTTAATATTAATGATATAATTTAGAATTTGAATCATAAACTCCGGAGAGATTAGAGAAAGTAACTAAGGCCAGTTACATGACTTCTGTCTACATGGCATAATCCTATAAACCAACTCTCACAACTACAAAAAAAAAAATGATCAAAACTGTCGTGGATCATAATCTCTCTGTCTGTCTCTCTGTGTCTGTCTCTCTTACTCTGCCTCCACATAGCTGGTGCACATAAACTAATGCAGACCCACATACATAACTCATAAACATACATAAGAAATAAATAGATATTTAAAAGGAGCTTTGAAAAGGTTATTCCTGAGTTAAGATTAGGTTTTGTCAGCATATTTTACAAGTTTCTTTTTAAAATGTACTACCTTGAAAAATTATGTATTGTAATTATTTTAAATATTTTATTCAGTGTGTGTGTGTGTGTGTGTGTGTGTGTGTGTGCGCGTGTGTCCGTGCGCGCGTGTGCGCATGCGCATGCACAAGCATTCATGCAGAATGTCAGAAGTCCAGTTGTGAATGTTGGTTTTTCTCCTTTCTCCATGTGTGTCCAGCTGATTGAGTTCAGGTTGGCAGGTTTGACATCAAGCACCTTTACCTACTGAGCCTTTTCACTGTAACCAAACTACCCATTTTGCACACTGAATGAAAATTAAATGCAAACTGATTTAAAGTCACAATATTTCCCGTGCTCCTGTAATAAATGATCATATATCAAGGACTGTAAAGTGATGAACAATGAAACACATTCTCAGTTTTTACTTATGAGTGCAAGAAGCAAAAAAAGAAAAGAGGGAGCAATGCGGTAAGCGCCAGAGATTGAACAAAAATCTGTTTTGAAAACCAAGCTATCCAAACCCAACAGCTGGAACTAGAAGGTATCATCTTGAGAGAGGTAACCCAATCACAAAAGAACTCACATGGTATACACTCACTGATAAATGGATATTAGCCCAGAAGATCGGAATACTCAAGATACAATTCATAGACCAAATGAAGCTCAAGAAGAAGGAAGATAAAAGTATGGATACTCCAGTCCTTCCTAGATAGGGGAACAAAAATAGCCATGCTAGGAGATGAAGAGACAAAGTGTGGAGCAGAGACTGCCTCATGTGAGGATCCATCCCACATACAGTCACCAAACCCAGACATTATTGTGGATGCCAACAAGTACCTGTTGACAGAAGTAGATGCTCACAGCCATCCATTGGACTGATCACAGGCTCCCCAATGAAGGAGTTAGAGAAAGGACTCAAGGAGCTGATGGGTTTGTAGCCCCTTAGGACGAACAACAATATGAACTAACTAGAACCCTTAGAGTTCCCAGGGACTAAACCAGCAACCAAAGAGTACACATGGAGGGACCTATGGGTCCAGCTGCATATGTAGCAGAGGATGGCCTAGTTGGTCATCAATGGGGGGAGAGACCCTTGGCCCTGTGAAGGCTCTATGCCCCAGTGTAGGGGACTGCCAGGATCAGGAAGAAGGAGAGGGCCGGTTGGTGAGCAGAGGGAGTGGGGATGGGTTTTCGGAGGGGAAACCAGAAAAGGGTATAACATTTGAAATGTAAATAATAGAAAATATCGAATAAAAAAGGAAAAAAGCAATATCTTTACAGGAATAAACAATAAAATATTACTTAGGGTGATACTCACTTTCCTTTGAGTAAAGGCAGAACATAATCACACACATATAAACATAGATTTTTCTTTCATGTTTTAAATTTATGTTCATGATCTATATTTAATTAATATTTAAATAGAGTGTGAAGTTTATTTGGGGGTTTATTTTTCTGTTATGAATATCTATTTACTCCAGTACCACTACTTTCTGTAATCTGTATTCTGAAATGAATGGCTATCTGCAGTGTTTTGATTAATCATTAAGACTATATTTTATATAAAATATGCTCATAATACAAATACTGTCCTATTTTATATCATAATTTTAAGTCAACAGTTATCAAAGACAGTATTATTTTTGCCAAATGAGTTATAGCATTAAATAACTACCATTATTCAGATTTCTATGTAATTTTACAATTCATAAGACATTTACAATTTAATAAACTATGTAGTGCCTAATTATAATAAAATGAATGATTGTAGAAGAAACATAGGAATATAGTATATGGTACTCATTTTGAATACTATACTGTATATTAATTCTTCTCATTAGATACTTAAAAATAATATTAGATGATATTTGATAAGCTTGTCATAAAACCATATAGATGGACAGTGCTTAATATAGCCAATTGTCTTGTTGGAATGGACATTTTATTTAAAGTAAATTGGATTAAATACAGAAAAACATAAAATTTACATCCATTGTTAACTCCCAAGTTGTATGTTCTTTATAGTCCATTACTAATAACAGAAATATATGATAGTAATGTTTGTTATAAAAGGGACTATGCATATAACTTTCACTATAGGAAATATTGATTTTTTATGGAATAAAGTGATTACATGTTTTTCTCTAGAAATTTATTTATTTAGATATTTCTGGATATTACTATACTAAATGGAATGATAATATGTTAGCATCTTATCACCCCACTAAATTAACATACTACTTTGTGAAATTATTGCAAGCATAAAAAATATGTAGGGGTCCAATTCGTCGCATATCATCCACTTTACATTATTTAACATCTACACCGTAGGTGTACACATTATGTTAATATTCAGTGATAAATGGATTTCAATATGTATTTACATTTAAGTCTTTAAAAGGTGGAATACCCATGATACAACTCACAGACCATATGAAGCTCAAGAAGAATGAAGACCAAAATGTGGATGCTTCAGTTCTACTTAGAAGGAAGAACAAAGTAATAAAGGGAGATAGAGGGAAGGAATAATCTGGGAGGGAGAGAGGAGGGGGAAGGGGAAAAAGAAGGGCAAGATCAGGTATGGGAAGAGATGGGGGAGAAGTAGAGAGGATCAGGAAGTTGAACAGAGTGTGTTGCAATGGGGAATGGGGAACTAAGGACAACCACCAGAAAGTCCCAAATGCCAAGAAAGCAGGAGACTACCAGGACCCAATGGGAATGACATTAGCTGAAATGTTCAAAGGGAAGATAGGATCTGTAGAGACCATATCCAGTGGATAGGCATGGTCCCTGATTGAGGGATGGGACCACTCACCCATCTCAAAAATATTAAACCAGAATTGCTCCTGTCTAAAGAAAATACAGGGACTAAGAATGAAGCGGAGACTGAAGGAAAAGCTATCCAGAGACTGCCCCACCTAAGCATCCATCTCATCTATAGATACCAAACCCAGACACTATTGCTGATGCCAAGAAGTGCTTGCTGACAGGAGCCTGATATGGATATCTCCTGAGAGACTCTGCCAGTGCCTGACCAATACAGATGTGGATGCTTGCAGCCAACCATCAGACTGAGCTTGGGGACCCCAATGGAGGAGTTAGGAGAAGGGCTGAAGGATCTGAAAGGATTTGCAACCCCATAGGAAGAACAACAGTATCAACTGGACCCCTTAGAGCTCCCAGGGACTAAACCACCATTCAAAGAGTACACATGGAGGGACCCATGGCTCTAGCTGCATATGTAGCAGAGGATGGCCTAGTCAGTCATCAGTGGGAGGGGAGGCCCTTGGTCCTGTGGAGGCTTGATGCCCCAGCATAGGAGATGCTAGGCTGGTGAGATGGGAGTGGGTAGGTGGGTGGCAGGAGCACCTTCATAGAAGCAGGGGGTAGGGAGGATGGGATAGGGAGTTTTTGGAGGGGAAACCAGGAATGGAAACAACATTTGAAATGTAAATAAAATAACCAATTTATAAAAATGAAGTTCTATGACATAGTGGAAATTAAAAAAAAATGTTTAAAAGCAGACAGTTGCACACTTATATGGCTCATTTTAATGGTTGTCTTCCTTTGTGAATTAAGGTAATGACTTATTTCCACTCCCCAAACTAATATTTCTTTACTGTACATACATGAAATCCACAGAATTTTCATAATTCATTATGCTGGTTTCATCTGCATTGTTTTTATATTCTAAATGGTTTGGTTCCTCCAAATTCTTATTTTTAAACCTACTCACCATTGTATTGGAGGAATAGTTTCAGGAAGAGGAGTCTTTTTGAGTTGATTGGTCATCATGAGTAGAATTAGTATAACAGGCATAGTAGGCATATAATAGGCCCACAGAGAGCTATTAGTCTTTTCTACCTGATAAAGAGAAAGGATACTATTTCTGAAATAGCAAAGGGGTATCAACAGAACTGAGCTTTCAAATGTATTTTATCATGAAATCCCCACACTCCAAATGAAGAAGCAGTAATTTTTGTCATTTATCAGATACCCTGTGTGTGGCATATTCAAGACAGTGTTTCTCTCTGTAGCTCTAGTTGCCTTAGAACTCACTCTTCAGACCAGGTTGGTCTAGAATTCAGAGATCCATCTGTCTCTCCTTCCTGAGGGTTGGGATTGAAAGTGTGTACCACTCCCACCATCACATTTATTGCTATGATCATTTAAGAGGCTCAGATGATACAGAAGACAGTTTAAAAAAGGAAATAGGCTTGGGCACAGATAAAATAAAATGGAAACATTTTGTCTATTAAAATCTGACAAAAGGGCCTGAGTGATGGCTCAGAGGATTAGAACATAGTCTCATCTTCCAGAAGACCTGAGTCTAATTCTCAGCATCCACGTGGCAGGTCACAAACATCTAGAACTCAAGATGAAGGGGATCTCATGCCCTCTTATTGGTATCAGAACTCTAGAGGTACTAGACTCTAAGTATACAATGCATAGACATATAAATCAATATATAACATAAAGTAAAAATGTAAAAAAAAAAGACTTTACTTCAGTGTATCTTTTTACATCATAGCATCTATATTGAGGCTAAGATATGACATTCCTTAGATAGAGGCCCTCCTTATTTTGTTATTTTATTATAATGTTAGAGGCAATGACAAGAATGGGAGAAAGATCATTGGAGGTTAAAGGATGATATCAGAATATAAAACAGTAGTCACATATTTTCTCTGGATATGCTGTTCTCCACTACCCATTGATAGCTTCTGTAGAGTAGTCATTCTGAGATAACTGCCTTATTGTTTTTACTTCATAGAATTTGCCCCCACATAGCATTTACCCTATAAGAAATTATTAATGAATTATACTTACACTTATATTTATACTTCAGTAGTAAGAACGTAATGTACTACGAAGCAACAAAGCAATAGGGATTAACATAATTTAAATTATAAGTTGTTATAATATAAATTATTATCACCATACTGTTCTAATACTATATATTATAATAGAAATATAACAAGTGAATTTTAAGACCCTTTTCAATGAAAGAAGATGTGATGGCTATGTATCCAAGATAATTCAATTTTTATGATGACCTTAAATAGATTTTTCTCCTAAGTTGTGAACTTGGATAAGATAATCAAGATTTTTCTTATCACACTGGTACTTTAAAAATTTTTCAAATATTTCACCAAGTGTCATGTTAAAACCAGCTAATAAAATGTCATGTTTTCTTGAGTTATGATTACTTAGAAACAGTGACCGAGAAAAGTCTTTGATATTAAGTAACTTATTTCTCAGGTGATCTCAAGAATCAGAGTAAAGAAGCAGGTAAATAAAACAGTGAAGAAAATAAAGGCAGTAAAAAAAAAATATAAGTTGATCAACAGGGTGTTGCTATGAGCAACTAAGGCTTAATATCATATGGCTATCTAGGACATCGATATTTATTCCCTAGGGGAAGGAAAGATGGAGTTCTGATTACTTCTCTATAATGTGCTAGATCTGATGCAGTTAAGTAATTCAACACTGTTGTCTAGTAGAGTGACTGTTGCTGTATATAATATTTTGCAACCTTCAAGACAGGTCTCATCTTATATATGAAAAATATTAGAAAAAAAATGAGATCACCTGAAAGCCAGCAAAATTATCATCAGATTTATCTGCATGCACAATGTTTTTCTCTGATTTCACTACCGATGTTTCCCACATTGACTGACACCATTAGACTGACTTAAACAGTTCTGGAGATAATCCATATGATAATGCAATCAAATCTTTCAGTTTTTCCATATCCTTTGGAATTTATTCTTCATGTTTGCCACACTGTAACTTACAAAGGTTTTCCCTTGATTTATTGGATAGCATAGATGAATATCAATGTCAAATTAGTTTATACTATACAAAAGGAAAACACTTATAAATCAAATGTTCCTCTAATAGACCATTATAGGTTTTGGACTTGTCTGCACAACTGATTTCTGGGTTTTTTCTACCTTTCTATTTTGGCCCTTATTATAACTAATATCAATATGTTTACTTATAAAATACATAAAAGTATCCCCATACTTAATGTACTTGTAAATATAGTCAGGGTGCTTTATTTTTTTGAATAATAAAATATATTATCTGCTTTGTATAATACAATATCAAAAATGTATATTAACACTTATATAACAGCTAGATTCTGTCAGGCTTAATGTGTTTTTTTTAAACATAGAGGATTCAATTGCGCTATCTATAAAGAGAATTGTATTTAATGTCAATGAAGTATTAATAAAATTGATGTGAAAATCATCAAAATAAATAAATGTATATAACTCCTGGCATGTGGCTTTCTGACACAGAGCTTTGTAATTTTAAAGAATGGATACATTTCAGAACCAATTTGTTATACCCTTATGCATCTTAGAGATTTAGTCTCCTCAGAGAAGATCTTGGAGATTATAAAATAATGAATTTGTTCACATCTTTATTAAGTTCCCTTCACAGAGCTGTGCATAAGACAAAGTAGGTATTAACATGTCATATCGTTTGACACATCTTTTCAGTTCTTTTATTCTTTGGAATCTCAGGCTACCTAGGAGCTTGTAAACTGTCCAGAGTGAACCAGAAGATTAAGTTTTAACCAGTAATCTGTCTTTTCTGCTTTCTTGTTTCTGGTGCTGTACACCTCTCTTGGTAAATCCATCAGAATGTAGTTCTCATTTGAGGGGAAGTGGGTAAAATTAAGGGAGGAAATGGAGTAGTAAACATACTTGAGGTTTACCTAAGATAATCATGCTGCATACCATAATTTGGCAATTGGTTTATGCCATTATTTCCTATACTGATGAAAGAAGATTGGGGGGTGGGGCAGGGACAGTATGTCTGCTGCTCTTATGACCTTACAGTAGTGGTGGATATCTAGAGAAGAACTTCACAAGATTGGATATTATTTGGCTTGCAAACATAAAATCATGGATGGGAGAAAGGTTCTTGAGGCTTTTACTTCTCTCAAAGAGTTACACATATTTGCTACAGACAGTTGCTGGGAGGAGTTAGACTCTGATTCCACAGTAGCATATCCCCATTGCATTTGCAAATAGAGTTTTGCTAGAAAAAATGAGCCTAGCAGCTCTGTGAAATATAATCCAGAGAGAAACCGGACTAGACGGTATAGAAAACTACAGCTACCAAGTTAAGAGAAATTTAATATAAAACAAAAGGAATTAGTTCTATTTAAAGGCCATGCTTCAAATGTCCTTTATATGTTTTCTACTTTGCTTACCTTACTTGCTTCTTATATGAACAAAACAAACATAAAATTATTTTTGTTAGTTTTAAATCTCATTTCATATACTTATGAACTAGAGCCTTCAGTTTACCAACATTTCTTTTGTTTGTAAATAGTGAAAATATAATTGCAATTGTGGTTTTAAAATATGCTTCTTTTAAGAGAAAATAATATGTGACATAGTCATATGGATTCAAATTGCTTGATAGGAGCAGTACTTTCTATGTTGATAGGAAAGTAGGATAAAGGAATACATTGTAACGAAGGGTTGAAAGCAAAGTATGAGGACCAGGCTGTGTCTAAGGTACCCTAGAAAAAGATCTTAAATCCATAGCCAGGAGAAGCATTTGGA
The DNA here is from genome assembly GCA_019843815.1 of Montemys delectorum. NCBI lineage: Eukaryota > Metazoa > Chordata > Mammalia > Rodentia > Muridae > Montemys > Montemys delectorum. The sequence continues at coordinate 670 of JADRCD010044673.1, read as the reverse complement.
ATTAAAATTCTATGCTAAAAGAATAACAGAATATGTTTCTGTATAAAATCAAGGTTAGAGGTTAATAATCAATTTTACAACAAAAATTCAATCCTTATCTAGTTTCCGGGTATGAACACTCCTGTCAGTATTAAGGCTGTATACTAAGAAAGTGTTCCTATCAATGCTTAAATTTTTTAATAAAATGAAATAAAAATTAGGGTCCAACAGATGCTTCTCTGGTTACTGTCTTGCAAAAGTAGATAATGTGCTAAGAGAAAGGACATACCCAGGGGACATCTGGCAGATAGAACAAAAAGCAAGTGATAGTATAAATCTTTCTTCTTATACCAGTTTCCTTCAGGTGCTTCATTAGTACAGTAGGTACTGTGTCAGTCTCACACATCTGTTTCCTTCCATGTTGGCAGAAATAGATTGTACAATGAAGGAGATGTCAAAAGTTTGATAAATCTGGTTCAAAATCTAGGCATCTATAAGTATTCCAGTTCTCCAAGGCATAGATTCTAGATCTAGAAATTATAAATAACAAAACTCAGTTTCGAGTTTATCTAAGTAACAGATAAAAATTATCCATGAAGCACATGGAGTACTGTACCTGAACAGCAAGCATTCAGTAACTATGTTTCATAATACAAATTTCTTTACACTCAAAGACAAATACTATAAAAAT
>JADRCD010044655.1:1337-19747 GCA_019843815.1 Montemys delectorum | reverse complement strand
GTGTTTCCTGTCCCTCATAGCAATCTTCAGAGGAAGTCTTCAGGCTCGAAATGATCAAAGATACCAATAGAGCTGTGCTGTTAGCCACTTGCTTGGAAAGGAGCAGGGGCAACGGGGAGCTCATTGATTACCTTATATGCTTACTTTTTTAAGAACTTAACTTTTCAAGTCATCCATCACTCACAGCTGTGTCCTTTTCCAAAATGTCAGTGGCTTCCGAAAATCTCACACTTTGGGGATCCACCTCCTTTGAAAATGCCTTCAACTCATGGACAGGTTGGATCATCAAAGTTCTGGATTTCATTGAAATATTTTCATTGCACACCAGACTTGGGATGTTTTTGCTTGCAATTACTGTAAGTGATACTACAGACAGACCAGAAACTGCATTCACTCTTGTTGCCTTTGGAGTCATATTCTGGCTACTCTTTGCTTTCAAAAGTCTGTTGGCCTTACTGTAGACAGCTCAATCTTGGGGAGTGATTGGTTGGTGATTTAAATGAGAAATTTTCCCTATGGACTCGGGTATTTGAATACTTTGTGCCCAGTTGATGGTACTGTTTGTATAAGTTATGAAATGTTTAGGTGGAAGAATCTTGCTGTGGGAAGTACTTAATTGAGGATGGGTTTTGAAGGTTCATAGCCTCACTGTACTTCTAGGATATTCTATGATACATGTTTGTTGTTAAGATGCGATCTCTCAGGCTCCTGCTTCAGCCACTTGCTGTCATGGTTCTCTTACCATTTTGAAATCCTCTGGAACTGTAGGCCAAATGGACTGTTTCTTCATGTGCTGCCCAGTTTTGTCAACTTGACACAAGGTAGAGTCATTACAGAGAAAGGAGCTTCAACTGAGAAAATGTCTCCTTAAGATCAGGCTGCAGGTAAGTCATTAGGATATTTTCTAATTAGTGATTGATGTTCAAAGGCCCAGCATATTATAGGTGGGACCACCATCCCTAGGCTGGTGATCCTGGGTTCTATAAGAAAGCAAGAAAGCAAGCTGAGCAATCCATGGGGAGCAAGCCAGTAAGCAAAAGTTCTCCATGGCCTCTGCATTAGCTCCTGCCTCCAAATGCTTGTCCTGTTTGAGTCCTTGTCCAGACTTCCTTCAATGATGAACAGTGATATGAAAGTGTAAACTAAATAAATCCATTCCTTTTGATCATGATGTTTTATCACAGCAATTATAACCCTAACAAAAACAGAGATTGGTGCCAGAATAGTGGAGTATTATTGCGAAAGGACTGACTGTGTTGTTTTGAGGAGGATTGTGGAAGGACCTTGGAACTTTAGGCTAGACAAGTCATTGGATGTTGAGAGCTCAGTGAGCTCTTCTGCCAGAGCTGGAATGATAAGAATGTTAAGAGCAGTGCATATGATGAAGGCCTGGCTTCAGAAAAAAAGTAGAGCCTCTAACAGGTCACATGTGTGAAGGATCTGTGGTATCTGGTCAGCTGGAGCTAACTAATCAACTGACTAAACAAGAGACCAGAACCACTATAGTAAAGCCTTTATTTTGCTGTGACAATGGATGCTGGTCAGCTGGGGTTGAAGAATCAGCTGTGCTTAAGGACAGACCAGCATCATTGATGTGAAATCTTCTAGGAAGTGTTTCCTAAGAGTTAGCACACAGAAGCTATGTTTTAGATGTGGCCTCAGTTGACAGTATTGTGTAAGAGTTCCCTGGGTGGTTCTGGTTTTGAAGGCATGAAGGGAATCACAGAAAATGGCTGAGGCTTGGTACTGTGAGGAGTGTTCACTGATAAAGGTGCAGCCTTTGTAGCAGTTGAAGCCACAGAGTTTCAGGGGTTATGAAGAGAAGTTGAGACTTGGCAACATAAAAGAAGCCTGGGTGAGGCTATTGGTGAAAGTGCTGCCCAGTGGCAGCAAGAGACCCCAGCATTTTAGAGTTGCCAGTGCTATGGAATGTCCACCAAGAACAGCCGCAGCAATGGAGGTGAGCCAACTGGGACCTAGAAGATAAGCTGTGAGTGGTGCAGCCAGTGGGGCCAGAGAAATGACCTAAGCCCTTTGGAGGAGCCTCGAAGTTCATATGTGGATCCTGGACATGGAAGACCCAAGTTTTTGCATATTTGGAGACTGTTTTTGCATTTTTCTGATAGTGATTATGCCTTGGTTATTCCCTTGTGAAGTAAGGAAGTATTTAACATAGTTATTATTTTATAGGAGCCTATAATTGAGAGACATTTGATGTTAAAAGACTTTTGATTTTTAAGAGATTGGGTATTTTAAAGAAATTGAATATTTAAAGGTTTGGATTTTTAAAGACTGAGAGCCTCTTTTAAGTTGTAAAATGTTTTGTACTGTAATATCAATATTAATGTGTGACCTTGAGGATGGACAAGACAAGGAAAGTTGTGGCTTAACAGTGAGTTATTTGTGTGTCACATTAACAAGAGGTCGGTTGTGCTGGCTAGTTTTATGTCCACTTGGTACAAGTTAGAGTCATTAGAGAGAAAGGAGACTCAATTGAGGAAATGTGTCCATAGCCTCAGTCTGTAAGTGAGCCTGTAGGACGTATTCTTGATTAGTGACTGATGTGGGGCCACACTTGGGCTGGTGGTCCTGGGTTATATAAGAAAGCAGGCTCAGCAAGCCAGTGCAGCAAAAGAGTAAACAGCACTCCTCCACAGTTTGGTTTCTGCATCAGCTACTGCTTCCAGCTTCCTGCCCTGTTTGAATTCCCACCCTGACTTCCTTTGATAATGAACAGTGATGGGGAAGCATAAGTCAAATAAACCCTTTACTCACCAAATTATTTTTGGGCATGGTGTTTTATCACAGCAATAGTAATATTAATTAAGACAGTACTCTAAGTCACTTTTGGCTATAGTGTTTTATCATAGCAACAGGCAAGTAACACTAATACATGGTGCGTAAATAATTATCATTCCTCCTTATAGTTCCAGCTGCCACTGTTTTCTCTCACCAACAAAAAGGGCTTCTGCCAGCAGAGTTGTAAGTTGTAGGAAGCACGTAGGTACTTGTGCTCACAGATAAGCACTAGAGGAACCAGGAATGTCAAACAGTTAAACATACAGTTATCTTTTCAAAAGGAGAGATGTATACCACCACCACCACCACCCCTTTTTTTTTTTAGGCCAGAAGGCTGGGAACGGATGTGGTTAATAGCCTGGCGACATCTGCTCTATCTGTATGGCCAGGCAACACTGGCTCCCACAGACTTATGTTTATCTCAGTCAATCTATGGTGCTATCTTCCCAGAGACCCTTAGCATGAGAATTGTTTACCTTGAGCCTTCTTCCTTAGTTGATTTATAGAACCCATCTTTATGGAAGATGGCACTGTATTTTACAAGAGTTGCAATGTAATCACATTTTAAACTTTGCTGTACACATGGGCTTGGGTTTAATTGTCACCAGAAAATATTTTCCAAACTGCGCTGTGCTTAAATATGCCTAAAATAAACTGTCCAGCGTCAGATTCTCAAAGTTTGAATCTTCACCAGCCACTGAGTCATGTTTAACCAGATTTTCTCTTTGCCTCACAGGGATATCCTGCTGGCTGTGGTGTTTATAGAGATTCCCACAGCAAGTCAAAGAGTGAGACTGGCTATCTTAAGCCCCAGATAGGGATATTTAAAGGCTTTCTAGGAAGAACTTTGAACAACCTCTACAATGACTTGGGTAGTTGTATTCTTCCCATTGATATCAGCTTTGTGAAAATTTAGAAAGTTTCATAGATTAAGGAGAATGACCAGTCTCTTGTCTGATTTGCTTTCTGGAGAAGAGGTGATAGTGCCTACTCAGTGGTCAAATGGTCTTCTGGTGCTTCTTTGGGGAGAGTGAAAGCCTTTTCTGATATGGAGCCACTTTTGGAATAAGGCTATTCTTCAGCTAAGTCTATCTGATGTGGCAATATCAGGCATATTGGAGACCACACAGTGTGAAAAAAAGTAACTCCAAAAGGAACAGCAGCAGCTTGGTGACTAGGTGCCTCTCCATATGTTTTAAACTGCACTTGATGATATATTTTTTAAGTACTTGTTTTTTTTTTCCTTTTTGGATTCATGGCCATAAGGTTAGAACAAAATATTGCTTGAAGGGAGCCAATTAAAATTTTAGCTTTATCTGGACATAGTAACATACACCTTTAAATATTCCTTGGGTTGGAGGAGGAGAGCCATAGACATTAAGAGAAACAGAAAAATCTGTATGTGTTGATACAGGCCTGTAATTATAGGACTTAGGAGGCTGAACCAAGAGGATCTAGTTTTCCAGATTAGCCTGATGTATATACCAAGACATTGTCTCAGAAATTTATCGAGAAAGAAAGAAAACAAAAAGAGAAAGCACTAGAACAAAGTCATCTTGTAAACTTTTAATGGAAAAGTCAATATTATTAATATAAGAGTTGTTATAGATCAATGAGATAAGATTTGTAAATTCGTAGTAGAATGATCAGATATATGTATAATTTAATAAAGTAGGGCTCATGGATTCCTAAAGAAGGGGTAGGAGTGTGGGAAGATCGTCAGAGCCAGAAATCATGGATATCTGCAACAGAACATTATTTACTGGATATGACAGAATCATTGCACACATGAATTCACAATGGCTTTGACTGCATGTATAAGGTCTGTCCAAGATCAAACAAGCCATGACACCAACATGGTTGGGAGAAGGGATCGTGAAGTCCTGCCCCTCTCTAAGGAGCAACTAGGAACTGATGGATGCTTGGAGATGCATAGTAAGCTTTTGTCAGGGATGTGGCTGCTAAGAAACTACTCATGCAGAGTCCAACACCCATGCTTATCCAGGAAGCACCTCTAGGACTCTATATACAAAATGGTAAATGCACATGAACGTGGGAGAGAAGAGTGTTGCGAGGAACGGGGAAGGAATAGGTAGCTGATTTGGTCAAAACATTCTATGCATTATGAAATTCTCAATTAAAATATGAGCTGAAAGGAAATGGTTAATAAACCTCAAACTATTCAACCAAAGTAGGAATTAGAGTTTAACAACTACAAAATACCTAGTGTTTTCTAGAAACCTCATGCTTATCAACACCCTAAATTGTATGTTCCTCTCCCACGCAACTACAAATTTAATATGCTTTATATTTTGTTTCCTTGGACTTTAATTTTTTACACATGTCAATTAAATATATTTTATTACAGTAGTAATATTATCACAGCTCACATTTGGATATACAATACTTACATTAAAACCTAATAAAATAATTAGGATTATTAGGCCATAAAGGTAAAAGAAATAGAGTCTGTATGTCACTGAAGTCATAAACTCATAAAAAGGATAATTTTTTGCCCCATAAGTATAAATTTTAAAGTACTGTCACTCACAAAGTCAGTTCCTCAGTCAATCCAAATTTATATATTTTATTGGTATTCACACCAAAGACCCTTAAAACATTCTGCATTCACTAGAGGATTCTCAGCTAAAATTAAACTACACCTAAACTAGAAACAGTATGAGTGAGAGAATAATGGATATAAAAATGTAATTATGGTACTTGCTGTACAACCTTTTCATGGGCAGAGCTTATATTAATGTATAAGAATACCCTCTTTTGTTTGTGAGCACTGATGGTTTGTGAAGGTATAGTTCTATAAAGATTTAAAGATTGTCCATACATACGAACAAGACTTACATAAAAAGAAGAAAACTGAGTCTAATGTAACATACAACTTCGTTTACCTGTTCAGCATTTTGTGTTATGTGGAGAGTGCTTGGTGCACAAGTAGATATTTTCAGAGTTGGAGAATGGAGCTCCTGTTGAGAAAAACAAAACATTCAGTAATTGTTTCTGACCCCTGCACTTTGAAAGTCTTAAGTTACTGGGATTGCTAGCCCATTGAATTGAATGGATGAAGTGTCCTTTATTTTTATGATAATCTTATTAGTCACAAATAAGAACATTGTGTGTAGGTTTTCTTTGATGATGTCTATCCAAAGGACACATTTACTGAATTACTTAGACAACTTTTAAAGTAACCTAATAATAAAAGAATTTCTAGAGCACTTTTATAGCAATACCATCTTGTATTATTATTAAGTTTTTTTTCCTTCTTTGACAACTATGGTAATATATACCACAATAGTATTATATGTCTGCTGTAGAGCAAATGAAAATTTTGTCGAGCAAAAACAAAGAAAAAATTATCAAACTAATAGATGAAGTCTGGAAAGTTGACTATTACTCTTAGTTTACTTCAAGTTGACTCCATTATATTTTATCTGCCCTGCTACCAGCTGAATTCCGGAGGCAGCAGTGCTGTTTTAAAATCATTCACAAAAGGGAATGAAGGTGGTATTCACAATGATTAGTTAAGATGATTACTACGCAATCATTGTTTATATTTCTCCCCAAGTTAGGAAAGATGCACTGCCTTATTAGTGTGGACAGAGAATTTTTTCATGGTCCCGGGGATCAAACCCAAGACCTCATATGTTACTCAGGGGTTTACCATTGAGCAACTTCCCCACCTCTAGATTGCACCGAGTTGATAGTATTACTCAAGCTCCTCACACCTTCCTATAATTTATAAAGGATTGACATGCCTCCGGGATTTTTTCCCACACACAGAAAAAATGTTTCTCTATGAAAGGGATAATTAAAATCAGAATCACAGATATACCAGGTTAACACTGACAGGTTTATCAGAGGCCAAGACATTTGCTCAAACTGAAGAATGTTCTGGACACTTGGGCACTATTTTTATCATCTTCCCCTTTCTTTATTTTAACTTCAAATAATATAGATCTGCTATTTTCTGGATGCTTCTAAATAGGTTCTTGGATTTCCTGCTAAAAGCTAAAAGCTCTTCAGATAAATGTAGATTACAGACTGTAAAGCAAACAGGCACATATCCTTCACTTCAGAAAAATGATTCCAAATACAGCCACGTGCTAGTGGATCAGGCCCACAGATGACGGAGAAAAAGTGAGATTTTTGGTATTTTTGTTTAGTTCTACATGAATATAGTTCTGCCTTTTTTTTAAGATTAGTGAGATGTTTTTCTAGCATATCAACTATACAAAGTAAGTGGTTTCATCATGATAGTAACATGCCTATAATGTACTTAGGTCATATTTATCCCCTTGACTAATCCTGGAAACAGTCATTTCTTGATCCATAAGAAGTGAAAATAAAGTTTTTGAAAGAATCAAAGAAGAGGATGTGATAATTTCTTTTTTAGTAGACTTTCTAAGTGTTTAGCTTTGTATAAATCACACACACATACACACACACACACACACACACATACACACACAATGTCACATAGAGCATTCATATTGGAATCATTAAATTCAGTGGGCAGTGATATTTTTGGTTCACATGTCCTTTTTAGAGCTTTTCATTCATGATAAGTAGTTTAAGGCACAGACAAGGTGCTTGGTTACTCTGGTACAATAGAAAGATGCCTGGGCTAGGAGTCAGTCTCCGTGGGTTGGAACCTAGGTATAGTACTACTCAGTTTGTGATATTGGTTATCTCATGTCTCTTCCATGAGCTTCAGTTCCATGTGGGAAATTACATATGGTTGTGTGTAAGTGTGGCTTAGACAATCCTTAATCTCTGTTCTGTTTCTGATATTATATAAACAAAGAAGATAATTTTTAACTTAATTTTGTATTTTGGCTCTATAATTTTAAATTATTTAAGCTTGACAATCTTGTTTTACTTTGATTTTTTTTGTTGTTATTGTTGTTTTGGTTTGGTTTTGTTTTTTGAGACAGGGTTACTCTGTGTAGCCCTGGCTGTCCTGGAACTCATTCTGTAGACCAGGTTGGCTCAAACTCAGAAATCTGCCTGCCTCTGCCTCCCAAGTGCTGGGATTAAAGGTGTGCACCCATGAGAATGTTACTAATGCTGATGATGGTGCTAACAAATATTAAGAGTTTCCTGTCTTTCATAGAGCTTTGAAATTCAATACCTAAAACAACTTCATAAGGAAGGTACCAGTATAACTCTATTAGACTTATAAGTAATTTTATACAAAACAGCCTAATTAAATAGATGATAATTATAGAGGTATTATTAAGTACTAGAATTCAACAAAAATAGCAATGACTTCAGAAAGCATGCTTTTAATCCCTCTATATTTTGCCACATTTGTAACTTGCTTGATTATATTTTCAGTTTTACAAATTATAGAATCTACTTTTAATATAAATTGTGATTAGATATTATATGAGGAGCCTAAATATATTTTTATTTCTCTCTTTCAAATTAGTTCTTGTGAAAAGTAATACTTATATTTTTGGCTATTGGAAAATAAGTAGAAGTCTTTGTGCATGCTGGTAAAAGTGTTCTACCACTATGTTATATCCTGGCTATTGTTGTCTGTGGTAGAATTTTAGTATGTATGCCAGGCTGGCCTCATGATCCCCCTACTTTTAATTACAGCATGCTGGATAGGTATGCATCATCATAGCTAGTTCAAAAGCAACTTTAGTAGTTTTGAAAACATTACACCTACTTAAAAGTGATCGCATGAGGAGACAACCCTGATTAAAAGATTTAAGCTGCTCTAAATTCAACAAAGGTTATCTATACACAGCATGATATATTTGCAGAGTATAGCCACAGGGCTCTAAATCAAATAACACACTAAAGTTTTATTTACCACTTATGTCAATTAATCCCCTTAATATTTCAGGATGGTTCCATTTTTTCATATAAAATATACACTATATTATCGAGTCATCTAGTCTTCTGCCTCAGAAATGTTAAACATTACCTTGCTTTCAACTTACTTTACACAGAAGTCTGGTAAAATCAGTGTTCATCATTACACAGGCTAGACCTGGTATGAAACCCAGGTGTGTCCTGTGCTGCTTCAAGTAATGCTTTTTACCTTTTTACAAAGTTGTAACAGTGTTCTTCCTTCTCTTCCTCATTTACTTTTTATGAAGTAGACATGGCATTGGCAATTTTAAAAACAAAGTCGGTTGAAATCAGTTGGCTTTTCTGAGAGAATTTCGCCACATCACTCAAGATAATTTTCTGCATCTTAGCACATTCTATATCAGAGCCAAGAACTTTGGTTTCCAGTAGAGAATTCACTATTCACAAAAATGTATCCATTTTCAACTGTTAAAATAGATATGTGTTTTTCAGAGTTAAATCAGTTGAAGTATAAATGGCCCAAGCTTCTCAGTTATTTACTCTAATCACAGTGCTTTTCAGTGTCACAGTGCAATGGAAAAAGGAAGAAAATCAGAAGCTGGCAAGCTGCTATTTTCCTCTAGACATATAAGAAACCTACAAAACATAGGCTATGTTCTTAATTTAAAGATTATTTTGAGAAATGAAATTAAAAATCAGAATAGATGTTTTTTTGTTATCTAATATATTTTTATGCTATTCTAGGTTGATGAAGATAGCATAGTCAACAAATGACTTATAATAATAATAGAAACATGTTTAAAGTGAAACACTGTATTATGTAATTAAAATTAAAGTAGACAATATAATGAAAATCTCAAAAGTAAGTGTCTAAATTCAATGATTCACAATTCCTTAAAATAGCTGTGCTATTTATTGTCTTGGACTGTTGGAATATTGGATTTTTTAATTTGATTTTTTTTTTCAGAAAGCAGTGTATCAAGTAACTCCAGCTGGTCTTGAACTTTCTAGTGAGCCAAAAATAACTTTGAACTTCTGATTCCCAAGTGTGCATATGGACCACACAGTTTATGTAGGTATTGGATATCACACACAGGGATTTGTGCATGTTAGGCAAGGACTCTACCAACTGAACTATGTCTCCAGCCCTCTTTATATATGTGCATTGTATATTATCTGTTATGTAACAGAAGTCTGAGTATTAGCGGAGTATAATCTCTATTCTTGGCAAACTTATAATTGGGCAGCAGATAAAAATTTACAAACCACAGTTAACTAAGAACTATAAGGAGTTAATATAGGAGCTTCATGTATTAAGAGGTAAAATAAAATTAAAAGTATATTTTCTAATGCAGAATCAGTGTATAGTCAAAAAATCATTAAAGTCATATATGAAATTTGTAGGGAATAAAAAAGAGGTAAAGTCAACCTTGGATAATTAAAGATTGGATCACAAGGAAATATATGAGGAGCAGAACAAATGTCAAAACAGTTTTGTCATGTATTGGTGAAAGGTACAGAAACTAGGGGCTTATACTCTTAGAGAATGGTAGCTTATACTCTGTCTGAAGCACAGGGCAGTAGAGTAGGATTTCAACAAAATGGGCCCCAAAGGAGCAGTTCAAGAGTAGATCTGAAACTCAAAGAGATTTATAAATTGAATGTCACCAAAAGTTTAATGGGGAGAAGAATGAGATGAGGTATTTGTAGAAAACCTGAGGAATTTTTTTCTAGAAAAGATATTTTGGTGGTAATTAGATTTATGATGACTTTAAAATAATTTTATGTTGGAATTTTTACATCTGATTCAGTCACCTTTGCATAATTTTGATCCAGTTCAAAAATAGGCTAATATAAAAATCATTTTATTTTGGCTCATGGCTTCAGAAAGCTCACGGATGCTTGGCTGTATGTGATTAAAAAGAACAAGGTAGCAGGAACCTGTGGTGGAAGAGAGACAGAGAGAGACAGAGAGAGAGAGACAGAGAGAGAGAGAGAGAGAGAGAGAGAGAGAGAGAGAGAGAGAGTTATTCAGGAACTGGCTAGGGATAATATACACTGAAGAACCTATCCAAAATGACCTTATTTGCCGGGCAGTGGTGGCGCACGCCTTTAATCCCAGCACTTGGGGGGCAGAGACAGGCAGATTTCTGAGTTCGAGGCCAGCCTGGTCTACAGAGTGAGTTCCAGGACAGCCAGGGCTACACAGAGAAACCCTGTCTCAAAAAAAAGAAAAAAGAAAAAAACAAACAAACAAACAAAATGACCTTTTTTTTTTTAGGCAGGTCACATTTCCTTCAGTTTCTGGACTCTTCAAAATATAGAGCTTCAATGAAGGAATAGATGTTCAAAACATGAGCTTTGACTGCCATTTCATAATCAAGGCACTATAACATCCAAGCTAAAGTTTGTGGAAGAAGATAAATGGGTAAGTAAATGTTCCATTTGAAGCAAAAATCTTTCATTAGAAAGTTACAAATATTTTTTGGTATGTGGATGAATAGTTATAATAGTTTTTATAAGAGAATCTTTGGGCACACAACTAGTATGTCAAACTATTAGAGAATTATGGAATAAAATTTAATAAACAAAAGCACTTCACCTTGACAGAATTTCATTATCAGGACAAGAACATGGACTATATCTAAAAGCAACCTAATTAATGTCTTCGAGCAACAGTGGCTCAGGGAACTGATGCCATGACCAGTCAAAATACCTGCTCTTTAACAATCGCATGCCATAACAATTGTGACAAATATTTATCCATCAAAACCACAAGCCAAATATAGACAAGTTGATTTCTGATACTTCATAAGGCCTAAGACCTGGAAAACAAAACTAATCGACTCATTGAAGAACTTCCTTATGTTTGTTATTTTTAGTTTGTATGTTGTTCAATTTTTTTTAAAAGAACCAATATCTGAATTTCTAGTTTAATTTCAAAGAGAGCTTGTTCAAGAGTGACATTCTGAAACAGTTACAGTTAAGAACTATGTTTTTACAAAAATCATATTCAGGAATTAGGGAATCCATAATCATCTAACAGGAAGGAAAAGCAGACGACTGGAGGAGGGAGGGAGGAAAGGAGCGTAAAGCAGGGTAAGAGAGCGAGAAAGCATACACATCCTGTTTGCCAGAACACTTCTTTCCATTTGTCATTGAGTCTTGATTTTAGAAATAATGTGTCAACCTTTAAGAAGTGTAAAGCCTGGGTGGCGTAAGGAAGTAAATAAGTATTATAGTACTCAATATTACATGGGTCACCCTCTAGTTGATGGAAGCTAATATTAGGTGTAAAAGTTGGCTACATCTAGGATGACTGTGGGTGAAAAATGCTGGGTAAGAAAAAAAAACTTAAGAATGACTTAGTAAGGTTTGAATCAGGATGAATTATTTACAGAGCCTGGAATGGAAATAACAATAGTGGAAGGGGGGGGGGGGGGGGCAAAGTGAGCTTGCTTAGGAAACAGTCACATGGGTATCTGCAACAGAATGGAAAGCTGTAGCAAATGGGAGATAAAGGGAAAAAGCAGGATGGGAGGTGCCAAAATGGTCCTTTGGCATCATTAAAGACATTTTGTGTCATTTAGATCCTAAACTTCACATCAAGATAAAGGGGGATCTTATTCTTTCAGTAGTTCCATCCAAGTTATCCCAGAGCAGGTGGACCTTTGAAATAAATACAAATTAATTTCTTGCACCATCATGTATTTTGATTTAAAATATCAGTAAAAGTAATGAGAAATATTTTAAAAACTGAATGACAACAAAATTTTTGTTCCTGAGAAAGAACATAATTCAGACAGAATAGCATTCATGCCACATGTTCTTAGAAAGTCTATGATGGCCTCAAAGTCACTAGGTAGCTAATACTGGACTCAAGTTCATTGTGATCCTCCTACCTCAGGCTCCTGAATGAGGAGACTAGATACCAAGTCTATCATGTGGTTTTTTTTTAAATTTTTTTATGTTCATCTACATTATCTTAGGTGGTTTATAATGGGTACATACAAAAATGGTGATGAAACAGCTAGCACAATGAATCAGCTAGCACAAACTTTGTAATGTTAATGAGTCATGTGCACATGCCAAGAATATTGCATATTGCTTTTACGTGTTGACCTGCAACTGCTAGGTTTAAATCCCAATTTTCGTCTGCACTAGCCTTATTACAAAGGTTATATTACATCTCTCCACTTATGAACCTGGTCTGTGCAAATGGAAATGAAATAGAATTTCATTTACTGAATACCTTTACATTTTCTTCATTCAGTAATCACTACAGTCTGAAGAAAGCCATTTATTTTTTCTTTCTAAATAAATGAACAGAAGTCCTAACAAGTACAGTGACTCATTCAAGGTAATACAATACTTAACACTCACCTATGTGTCAGGTACTGTACTATATGTTTTCCACTGTATGTAATCCTATAACTCTAACAATAACCTATAAGTTCCTTTGTGTTGCTGTCCCACTTTATAGATGAGGAAAATGACATATATAGCTAATGAGTTCCTGAACCAGGTATTACACTCAAGCTTAAAATCTAAGCTACATTGTTTCAGAGTTCCATTCTACCACAGTCCGCCTGAATATTTAGTATGTGAACATGTAAATCCTGAACATTTAGTACTTATAGCTCTGCCTAAGACATTCCATAGAGAGCAATTTTATAGGAATTTTCTCTGTAACAGCTGTTTAGACTGTCAAATCTAAGCCTCTTCAAGGACCTCTATCTGGCTTTCACTTATCTTTTGGTGGCTCTGGTCAAAGAGCTCAAGATATTCAAGCAACAGAGAAAAAATAAATGAATTAGGTAGTAAAGAATATTGTATGTACAGTGGAAGATTTTTTTCTCTATATATTTGGAACTATACTGTAATGAACATGGAACTTCTTCATGATTTTTAATTTGAGTTTAAATTTTTTTTCTTAAAGACAAATATATGATGTTTTCCAATGAAGATAATGGGAGTGTTATGGACCCTCTTGCTGGTCCCAATAATTACAAGAATCACTGAAAGTAAGAATATTGAGTTAGAACAGGTATAGGAACAATAGTTTCAAAAAGTATATTTTTAAAACCTTTATAGTTCTTTTTTATTGAAAATAATTTCTTTCATACAATACATTCGGATCACAGTTTTCCCTCCACCATCCACTCCCAGATCCTCCCCAACTCCTTGATCCACCCAATTCCAGGCTTTCTTTCTCTCCCTTTGGAAAAACAACCAAAAAAATAGTAATAATTAAAACTTAACAAACTAAAGTAAAAAAGTAAAATAAAAATATTAGAAACACAAACACACCACACAGACACAAAATTTGACAACATAATATATTTAAAACTACCTGATATTTATCCTGATGGAATTTCACAAGATAAACTATTATTTGAATTAAGTCCCTGAATAGTGTGGAGAACACTGAATTAAGTCCCTGAATAGTGTGGAGAACACTTGTTAGAACATTTCAAAATCAGTATCATCATCAAACACCTGCCTTAGGTTATTGTTGAGATGTTTTTTAATGCTCTATAAAATAAGAAAGATGTACATTAACAGCAACATTTAAAAAAAAAAAAGAGGAGACAAACACTTCATTCAAATAAAACAGAAGTCTGTGATTGTGTTATCATGGAAGGGAAACAAAAAAGTAGTTCCATTCTTTTCTTCTCTAAGCCCAAATCTCTCACTTAAGATGTTTATTGCTGATTGTTATTCTCTCTCTCCCTCTCCCTCCCCCCTCTCTCTCTGTTAAAAAAAGATATAAAATGGAGAGGGAACATCGGTCAGTAGTTTCACCAGGAATTGTGAAGAACAGTTGACACAATATTTCTTCTCTTCTTCCACTGGCTATGTTCCCTGCCCATCACCACATCACAAGGACAGCATGTGACTGTCACAGCCTGAAAACTGGCCCACAAATTTATGAGACTTGCCTTAACAAGAGACAATTGCCATGAACATTTTCACCCAGCAATTAGGTGCACTAACAATTTCTAAAGCTTCATTTAATTGTAAGCACAAAGGGGATGACCAACTCTGAAAACACCAGCCCCTTTATCCCATGACCTCATTCTTTACTCAGGCAGCCTACTTCCCTGAACAATCATTCCCTTTACTGACCACACCCTTGAACAACAATTTCTCAAGCAACACACCCCTACACACAGAACAAGAAAATTTCCTAGTAGTAAATAGAAACTTTAACACAGTAGGGAAGTCATTCTCTGTCTTTGCAAGCCAAGTCAAAGGAAAATAAAATGTAAACAAATCTAAGCCCCAAGTGAGTAATTATTGGCAATGAAGGTCATTTACAAATTCACATTTACCTCTAGGCTACTCTCTGAGGTTAGACTTTTTTGTTACAAGTTTTCAAATTAGAAATAATGGCAAACTTTTAAAGCCATACATTAAAACCCAATATTTTATTTGAGAAAGTCCTCACGACAACATATAAACTAATATTTGTAGGTAGCTAGGTCACTGACATCTCAGACTCTGTGTGTTTATCCTCCAAGTTGAACTTTCTTTGGATAAGCAAATGGTATTTATCCAGATCACAGCATTTCCTGTAAAATAGGCACTTAAGAAGCATCTGTTCATTGAATGACTAGAATTTAGCATATTTAATTTTGATCCATTTTTCTTTCTCAAAACTCAGTACTCATGGAAAATATCTTGACCTTCATGAATACTTAAATTAGCCAAAGGAAAAAATATAAGTCCAATGAATAATTCACACCAGTGTTGTTCATTTAAGGCAGTATGCCAGTTTGAGTTAATTATGGTAGTTTAATATTTAAGTGTTAAGTATTTAATTCTAAATGGTTTTGTTGTTATTGTTTTCTTTGGTTTTTAAATAGCTTTGAGAACATTATTCATTTATTTTTAAAATTACATTGGGCTTAAAAGTCTTTCTGGCCTTGTATGACTATACTTGTTCCTGTGGGTAAACCTAATAATTTAAGTTCTACTATTAATTAAGATAAGGTAGGCTCAACTGTTATCTACATTTAATTTTATTTGAGAAATAGCCTATGAATCAGGCAAAATAATTACCAAGAAAAACATAAGTATGTCTCATCAATTATAGATGAGAAGTAAAAGCAATATTATGTATCATATAGAGAGAAATATGAATCTGTTTATATCTATCAACATAATTTTAGTACACAAAAGAATAGTAGAAAACATATTCTAAAATGCCAGAGATAGGAAATACTAAATAATCATAAGTGGTGTTTAGTTAAGTCTAAGATTAAGGTTAAGATTTGAGAAACAAAGCAGAGTAGCATGAATTGCTTCTCAAATGAAACATATTTTATAACTGGCAAGGCTTATTTTAAAATCTGAGTTCTCTAAGTATCGTACATTCACCAAAACAAAGTAAAACGTTTAATTGAATCCATTGTGGCCAGAAATTGAAGGCTAATCCTCATTGGCTTGCCTTCCCCTGCAGTAAACTCTGAAATTAGCATAATTGCCACATATCAACTCATCTAAAACACAACACATTAAGAAAAAATTCATTGAAACTGTAAAAGGAGTTTTGAGTAATCTCTACTGCCTTGTTCCTGGGTAGTCTGTACTAAAGGTAACTGTCACAGTGCAGCCACTTCATAAGCAAGAAGGTAAGTTTAGGTCCCATCTAAGACTACTTAACTTACTGCCGTAAAATTATCCCACCAACAAAGAGAAAGGAAGAAAAACTAAATAGAAGGGTTTGCTATTCATTCTCATTGTGGTCACTGTCTTTAAAAGCTGTTTGGTTGTGTTCCCTTTTAGTGCAATTCATCTCCAAGTCCACTTGAAGTTTATAGTCAAAATTTCTTTTTTCTATCAAGGAAATAAGGCTTCACCTTTCCCTCTACCACACAGCTTGAATTTCCTCTCTCTCATGTCCATTCACTCATTATTTTTATTTCTCTCTAGTCATAAATAGCCCCATACCTCACAATGAACTCCAATCCAGTCTCTTATCTCAGCTACTAAAGTCACACTTTCAGGCCATAAGGTTATATACAGCTTTTCTACAAAGAGCTAAGTTTCAGGATGAAAAGAGTCTTAAAGAGATCAATTTGGCAAATTCTGTATAAAAGAAAGTTTTATGAAAAGCTTAACCATCTGAGTTTGACCCTAACATTATTATTAAGAACGAAAGTTGAAATAAAGAACAAACAGTAAAATACAATTCTCAAAAGTGTCCTATATTAAGTATTACTTTTTAAAATGAATTTCACTCTTATGTGTGGATCTATCATTCTTTTACTAGTATGTTCACATAAAAAAAAGGCTGTGGGTTGAAATAACTGAAAAGCAGGATGACTTCAGCCTTCCTATGATAATTGTAATTGTTGTTTTTAACCATTGTTTTGGAGGTATTAAAGATCTAAGATGGTATCAGGTTTGTTCATTAACATGCTAATGTTGAATATTGGAATGTAAATTGGAATATTGGAATGATCACTTATACAACCTGGGATTTTTTTTTTAACCTTCATAGTTTTCTACCCATTGAAGACAATACAAATGAAGGTTTTCCCTAGCTACAGACAGAAAAAGTGTGGATTCAGATGTGAGGAGTTGGGAAGAGGGACACTAAAAGAAAACTAAGAAAATTACTGGTATTAAATATTTGGTAATTTCCCTGCATTTAAACTGTTAAATAAGACAATAGTAAAATAATTGTGCTCATACTTTGGGAACCATTTGCATCTTTGAGGAGATATGTTTATAGTTTCACTGTACATTTTAAGAATGTTGCTTTATATTCTACTCGAATTATGGGTTTTAGAAAAAGAACATGTACTGTTTGTAACTGATATAATAATATTAAGATAGGATAAGACCCCAGTCATTCCTTTATGAGGTCTTCACAGTATAAATATCGTGAAAATACAAATTAAGTTTGGATAGAAGCTCACAGAAAGCTTAAAGGTATGTACACTTAATATAAAGGGAATTAGAGAATCAAAACAGACATTAAGCTGTCATTTCATATCACCTTTCCACATTACTTTTTATGTACTTGTAAGACTATTAGCACAAGTATTGGTGGTAAGAAAAACAAACAATTTCTCATTTTCAAGAGTTTCTTAGAGATCCATCTTTTGTAACTTTCATACGCCTGCTTACCTCTTTCTTGCTTTTCAAATTCTATAACCTTTCTTCTCCCAACATTCCATAAATTATTCAGCTAGTATGTATAAGAATCAATGTGTCATTTTGACACCTAAAAAAATTCTACGACAAGTGCACCTGTCACTTATCTGGGATCAGCATACTATTAGCTGAACACAAATAACCACACGTTACTCCATCAGTGCTATTGTCTCTATATCCTTCTATTTGGCACAAAACACCTGTTTGCTCGTGATATGATGTGAATTAGTGGGGAACTGTTCTAAAAATAAACGTATTGCAGTCAAGTTGATGACTACTTTTGTCGTTAAAGGCAAAATGGCTTGCCACTTAGAACACATCTTTCAATCAACTTCAATTTTAAAAATATGCCTTTCTATACTTTGGTTAGGTTATGTAAATCATTAGAATGGCAACCAACCAACCACAGGCCCTAGTAAATGGGGAAAAAAAGAAAACTGAGAGACAGAATTTGGGAGACTATCTAACATATACATAAGCGAAATCCACCAATAGGTATCCCGTAGATTACAGCAAAAGAAGCAGAAAAGAAGTGAGAATTAAGATTTGCTTTCCTTTTTCACGATAATCTGGAATAGCTGTTTTTTATTACCTGGGAATGG
>JADRCD010044653.1:1643-21634 GCA_019843815.1 Montemys delectorum | reverse complement strand
AGTGAAAGGATATAGCCTCTTTGCATAGGCTAAGCCTTGTGGCATTCTATCAGGGGCAGGGGGAGGGAACACCAAAAGGTAGTGACTAACTAATCTTGGCACATAGGAGAGGCACAAGCCCTTTCAGTATCACCATTGCAAGGACACTGTCAGTAAAATGTTATGTTGAAAGACATGATAAAGCAGAGCTCACTAAAGATAATTTTTGAGCTGAAACCTGAGGTTTCAATATTTCTGGCTATCAGGCTACCTATTTTCTTCCTAATTCAACTACCTAGGCAATTGTTATACCATGATCCCATAACCTTCAATTCTAAGGCACAGGTTGCATGTGTCCTTTTCCTGGTGTTCATGTGCTGGTTGCCCAGGGACGTACAATTACGCTGACAGCATTGCACCAAAGTAGGCAAAAAAAGTCTCATTTACAGCGTAGCTCAAAAATCTTGAATGTTAAACTTTAGCAGATTGTTATTCTGCCTGCCCATCCCCGAAGAATAAACCTTACCTTTCCCTAACTCCTTCTCTTCTAAAAATAGACACTTGCCTCACTGAGGTGCTCTGTAACAAAGGGGCTGCTTAGCTCTCCATTTCATTTACTTATCATTCAAGTCGAATAGGACAGTAGAGTTAGTTTCTGCTTCCCCAAGGAATACTGGCCAGTCAGTGAAGCACAAGATAAGCCTTGGGAAACAACTTAGCCTATTTTAGCTAAAGGAATGTGGGATAACAGGGAGTTTCTGAACTCTCCCCACTTCCCATCAGAGCCCTATTAAGATAGGCTCTGATAGAAAGACATTTTGACCTACCTCAGGCACTTCTCTGCAAACACCCCCTCCTTCCTCACTAATAAACAAAGTAGACAAAAACTGTTAATAAGACTGTGGGCCGGAAAGAGAACAGGGAGTTAGCAATGGAAGCTGCAACCTTGGTAGAGAGAACAGAAGTGGATTCAATATACCTAGTGTGTCTAGGCTCTACACTTCTGACATCAACAGAACTGAGGGTAGGAAGCAGCTTGTATGGCCTTTGCATTTACAGCCCTATTCCTGTTCTTTGATAAGCATGAACCTACAGGCTATATTTGGATAGAGGGCATACCACTGAGCACGCTTATAGAGGGTAAGGATGGGGTTGTGTTTGGTTCTCAGATTTAGGTCACCCCTGAGCCATTTCTTTTGTGTGTGTTTTCATTATTAAACAGTTCTTAATAGTGAGTTGCGTATCTTTCGAGTTCATTGGAATCTTTCCTAAACATTTATTAAATGTCAAAATCTGATCAGAAAGTCATCCTTGAATACTAGTGAAAATATTGTAAGTTTCATCAGAGACTCGGATTTAATATATTTGCTGTGGTAGGCAAAATAAAGTGTACATAGAGGACAAAGAAATAATTCCTTTTGCCAAAATGGCAATAGTTGTATGTCTGTGGGATGGAAGTATGTGTGTTCTTAATCATCATATTCATAGGTAGACAGAGATAGATAGACAGACATACAGACATACATACTATCCAGTAAGTATGTTAAATGAGAACACTATTTTTACATAAGAGCTCCCAGGGACGAAACCACCAACCAAAGAGTACACATGGTGGGACTCATGGCTCCAGCAGCATGTGTATAGCAGAGGATGTCCAAGTTGGTCATCAATGGGAGGAGAGGCCCTTGGCCCTGTGAAGGTTCTATACCCCAGTGTAGGGGAATGCCAGGGCCAGTAAGCAGGAGAGGGTGGGGTGGCAAGCAGGGGGAGGGGGGAGGGAACAGGGGTTTGTTTTTGTTTTTGTTTTTATTTTATTTTATTTTATTTTATTTTATGTTGGAGGGGAACTGGGAAAGGAGATATTGTATGACACGTAAATAAAGAAAATATCTAATAAAAAAAGAGATCTTATTTCTAATCTCATTTTTATTATTGTTTATATCACTTGCAAGACACGAAAAGTCCCTTCCATGGGTATTTAAGCTTTACTTTCTATAAAAGGAGAAGCAAGACCTGAATAACAAATTCAGTTCTATAGCTCTATGATATGAAATAACTATTCACACCTGGCAATTTGAAAACTGGGCATTATTACTACTTCAAGTCACCATGACCAGAGTCACTGTGTGCTGCAGGAACTAATCCTTTCTGCAGAGTTCTGACTTCTCCAACTAAAACCACATAGGTATTATTCTACTTTGCTGGTGAGTCACATTTGGCCTGATGCTAGATTTTGAAGTGCTATTGCTGCTGAAGTGTAGGATTAGTAACAAACTATTGAGAATATCTGCCTTTGGTGGAAGCAATTGCTTTATTTCAAATTCTGCAGTGGAGTGTTCACTGGAAAAATATGTAACATTGTACATCAGTTATCTCGTTTAATCTTTGCAATTACACTATGAATCAGGACTAAGTATTGTTATCCATTATCATCTCCATTTTATACAGGATGAAACTTAGCCTCGGAGAAATACATAGCAGGTATTAGAATTTGAACCTGTATCTTCTAAGCCATGCTAAATGCTATTCCAGGAATCTCAGTGCAGAAAAAAAAAATTGAATAGCTAGGTTTGCTTGTGTTTCTGAGTTTCTAATTGTCTTAAAATGTCTTTGCTGCAAGTTAAAGATGCAATATCCTTGAATAAGAAGAATTTTGTTGTCCTGTTTCCCTGGTCCCTGGAGCCTAGAGATAACAATTAGTACTGCCAAAGCTCCTACTGCAGCTCTCACACAGAGCAAGAGGCTTGTGAGTAGGTGTAGAAGAGGAGGAAACAGACCCAGAATGAAGCAAGTGGTAATTATGTTAGGGTCTATGCCTCGCCTATTTGAGAACTGTTCTAAATGCAGAGAGAGAGGGAATATGACTGTTGAAGCACAACAATGCCCTAGCCTTGACCCTGAGTGGCATACCAATAGAGACTTCTTCACTTCACTTTATTGGCACAGTACCAGCCCATCCAAAAGTCAGGGTTAAACACAGGTTCTGATTACCAAAGACATCTAACAGAAAAACATTACTTCAGAACTTTGTGCCAATACAGAAGACCAATGAATGTTAGGGCTTGTGCCTATCAGACTAGCAAGGTAGAAGAAAAGCAAGTTATTCCTATAGTGGTGTAACATTGCTAGCAAGGAGGTGTTAGGTAGGTCCTATATATACTTTGAATCCATAATAAAATGGATAAAATATATCTCTCACACCATGTTCCTGAAGATTCTATAAGGATATCTTATTTAAGTGAAACAAAATATTATGAACATACTACTGGGTATTTGGTATCCATGTATATGAATTAGCATCCATATAGACAACTAATGTGGCCCAGGAAGACTGGGTTTGAAAAACTGGATTATCACATAGAAAGTCCTTACACTAATAAATTCTTGGCTTATTATGGAATCTAGAAGATGTTTAAGATGCCCTATAGATAGCTCAGGGCAGACTACGGTTGCCAAGTTTCTCAAAGGAGTTATTCTAGACTAGCAGCTCATTCATTCAGAGTGTATAAAGACTAGAGCTAACTCTAAACCACACATCTTCCTGCATTTGCCTAAGGGTATCATCTGTCGGGAATGTTCTTCAGGATTTAAGAGTCAAAGTCAAAGTCAGAATGGCCCTAAGCAAGCTACTTCTCAAGGCTCTCATTCATGATGAGAAGACTGGCAAGATTTGCCACATAAAAATAAAAGAGTACATTTAAGAAGAAGGAAACTAAACTCTCACAATATGTAATAAGACCCCTATTACAAAAGTAAAATGAAATAAATGAGCTTGTGAGACAACTCTGTCAGAAGAGGACTTGCTATAAAAGTGCAAGGAACTAGGCTTGAGTTCCCAGAACCTGTATACAAAGTCAGACATTGCTGTATATTCCTGTAGCTACAATTCTGGAGATAGAGACAGCAGATTCCAAGAGCTTGCTGAAAGACCATACTAGCCTAAACAGACAGATTCCAGTTCAGTAAGAGTCTCTCTAGGGACAATAATGTGTCCCCAGATATAAGACAATAAAGACAATCAACGAAGACACTTGTTGTCCTGTCTGTTCTCTAGTTCTCTACATGCATGTGCACAGAAATGTGTACCCACACACTCTTGTGCATGTACCACACAAATAACACATATTACACAGAATGAATGAACAAATGAATGGATGAATGAATGAATGAATGAATGAATGAAATACATATGTATCACACCCAGGTGCATTAGTGCATACATAGTGGCAATCAAGGGGCTGATTAAAGAAGGTTGTGGATTCTCAGTAAACCTGAATCTAGGCTATATTTTAAGATCCTATCAAACAAAAAAAGCCCTAAAGGAAATGGAAGCATCAGTTTAAAAAGAGCCCCTAAAATGACTGTCCCTTCTACAGAAGAAGCCACTGTAAGTCCTAAATTCATCTTCTTTTATTCTATAAAGAAATGAGATTTCTTAATCTCAGCTAAAGTCATGCAAAGAAAGGGAACTGAAGGCAACACAGCATGTTATAATACAGTTAGAAAAATATACTTTGGTTTTATGGACATTGAAATGAACATCAACACTCATTTCAAATATCACTACACTGTACACATTGTCAGGCCTCCTTCTATGTATATTGTATAGCATGTATGCCTTGTGTTTCTCAATTTTCATTACCTACCATGATGTTTTGCTTTTTGACTTTCTTCCAACATGTGGGGACATCTTATATTCTGGGTCTCCAGAGCATGTATTTTATGTTGCATTGCAAAAAAAAAAAAAAAAAAAAAAAATCTATTGGCCTGTATTCCTCCTCCTGTAACCATTACTGTAAACAAATCAATCAAAGAACTGCATTTTCCTAATATCTGTTCTTTCTGAGACACTCAGAATAATGCTTTAATGCCTTATTCCAGAAATTACTTGAGAATGATTTTTTTGTTTGTTTGCTTTTGTTTTCAAGACAGGGTTTCTCTGTATAGCCCTGGCTGTCTTGGAACTCACTCTGTAGACCAAGCTGGCCTCGAACTCAGAAATCCGCCTGCCTCTGCCTCCCAAGTGCTGGGATTAAAGGCATGTGACACCAATGCCTGGCTTAGGATATCTTAATGGATGCATAAATGTCTAACTCACAGCCAGACATAAAATATTCCTCCAACTTTTAATAGGATGGGTGGAAGAAAGACAGATGACATCCTACATTCTTGAGCAAACAGCTTCTGACTCTTGGAGACTAGTATTCTCATATATTCCAGGAGAAGGAGCATTTTGTAAAATTGTTCATGGCTGACATAAAAAAAAGTACTAAGCCAGACAAATTATGACTACAGACCTATAAGTCTTTTTAAGCTATTCCATTTATGATGACAGAGATTGATTAATGCAAGGCTGATGAATGGAGTGTTTTATCTTGTTAATCTATCTTCTTCATCTTCTGCTGAGGATACATAATTCGTCGATGTCATAACATTTCCATGGTAATTTACATTTTGAACTTTTAGCAACCATTTTCCTTTTGCATTCACCATGCTAAATAAGAGTGGTTGGATCCACATGGGAGACAGAAAAGGAATGAACCATGGAGATGTTAAAGGTCACTCTTCAAGTGAGAGGCCAATCTGAGAACAGAACACGGAGTTTACAGAGTTGGGCTCTGAAGACGTATTAATCACAAAGCAAGCTAACCATACAAAAGGAATAAAATTGTATGTGAATTAAAGTATGAAGCCTCTAGAAATACACAAGCATTTAATGTACTTTAAGATATTCAGCTGGGCGAGCATGTTAGTTTCATAGGTCTGTGTAACAAGAGAGATGTTAGAGTTAAAGTCTCCCATCTAGGTTCTGTTGAGCTTTCCACTAAACTCCCCATGGAGTGTGTGGATATCATTCTTCAACTTCATCCAGAACAAACAAACACAGAAACAAAAAAGAGCTCTGAGCATGAATCTGGAAGAGGACAGTCTGAGTCTCACTCTGCCTGTACCCAGTGCTTGTCCTTGACATTTCCTCAAACCAGCTTTTTGTTCTTATGTTGTTCTTATACAAAGAGAAAACAAGGCCCTAACAAAACCAGCTCATTCAAAGCTGCAGCAATAAACAGAAACTACCTTTTCATTTCACCTCAGAGACATTTGCAACCAGACAGCATCATTCCCCTTTTAGGAACAGGACCCTTTTATGATTTTGTTCTCTTGCACCTGGGCAGAAAAAGGCTTCTACTATTTAGACACCCCAATTATAGTCAGGATACTGTTAGACCTGTGAAAATCTGAAGAATTAAATTGCCTAGAATAACAATAAAGAAGGTGAAAAGAGGGGAAAAATGAAATTATACATTGAAAAGGAAATATTTAAAAATCAGCATTAATAAGGATATCATTTGAGCAATTTTGCCATCCTTTAATAATTGAAAGAAGTCAGCAGCCTGTTCCTGGTCTAGTGCAAAGATAAGAATCCAGGAAGAAATAACATAATGGAAACAACACATCTTCCCCACAGGATTATATCCAGATCAACCCTGAGCAATGGCCCTTACTGCTATCCTGTTAGTTTTATTTGTACAGTGCTTCAGCCAGGTGAGCAAATGCCTCATTAATGAGAGCAGGGCCACCACTGAGATAATTTCTCTTCTTCCAAGTCTTAGAATTAAAAAAATTACAAAAAGCCATGGAAATTTTCTCTATGTCTTTGACAAATTCTATTCACTAATTAGAAATCAATCAGTTCTCTTAGAGAATCTACCTCCAGAATGCCTGCTGAGAGAGCTCTCCACCCTTACCTCCTACTGAGCCCTTGAACACCAATCAGCCAAGTACTAAGACCTAGCAAAAATGGACACCAGACAAGATGACTCTTTCCACTCTGCATCAGAGCTGCCATAGTTCTTCACACAAATACTCATACATGCCTTTCAGCTCCATTCTATTTTACAAATTTTCTAATCACCATCATTATATAGCTACCTGCCACACAATACTAAGCTAAGTTCATGGATATATCCTACCTTCTTCATTTCTTAAAGATGAACACCTCCCTTTTATGAATGACTCTATCTCTGTTTACTGAGACAGCAAGACTGGGGCATCCATAACCCAATGTCCATGAGTTTCTTTACCATCAAGGGGCAGGGGAACACAATGACATCACTCAAAGCCACAGCTGATTTCTAAATGTTTATAAAAGCCAAGACCTTACTAGTGGTTCTGATTTCATCTTGGACCACTTATAAACAGAAAAATAAATAGGGAAAATTATCTTTGTATTTCTTTTATATGACATAAGGAATAAATTGTTCACTGAGTCCTATTGGGATTCCTTGTGGGAAAAAATGTGGAAGGCTTCTACAAGGAAAGTCTTAGCTAATCTCACAAAATGTGATGGGTGATTTCTGGTTTTATTTCTGGTTCACGAAGAAATGTTTTACAGTTTGCACCCCTTAGTACTCACTATTACTTCTGGGACAAAGGACATATCTTTACTACAAGCAGGTATAATTTCTGCCTGCAGGATTAAATCTGTCACCTAGAATCCTGTGTAGCCTAGGCAGAAAGCTAGATAGGCTCAGTCATTGCAAAGGAGTTTATATTCCTAGATGGGGACTTTAACTAAGAAATGATAGGAATTAATGAAGCTAACAATTACAGTTTTCCAAATCTAAGATGTACTCCTCACTAGAGTCCCATGATGACTTAGTGCTAGTTATCTACAGCTGAAACCTGCTCATTATTGTACTGTGCATTGAGTGACATTCTATTCTTTCCTGCATCAATTCCCTACCCCATTAATAGCTGTCTTAGTTACTTTTCTATCTGTGAAGAAACACCATGACCAAGGAAATTTATAAAAGAATGCATTTATTTGGGGGTTTTCTTATAATTTCAAAGGGTAAGTCCATGATCATCATGACGAGAATGGCAGCAGGCAGGGAGGCATGGGGTTAGGGCAATAGCTGAGAGTTTACATCTTATAGACAAGTTGGAGAATAAAATACTCCTGCTAAAATCATCTCCCAAATTACCATATTACCAAAACTCCCAAATTAGCTGAAATAATTTCCCAAATTACCAGAATCTCTCAAACTACCAGAATGGCCTAACTGAAATAATTGCCCAAATAAACCATTTGCATTCAAATCTTGACTCAAAGTCTACTTCAAAAAGAAGGCAAATCAAAGTCTCATCATTCATTGCTCTTCCCCCTCATCATTATCAGATACACTATATATATGGAAGAAACTGGTTATATTCAGATTATCTGTTTTCCAGGCTTGAAATATTTCCTTATAAAATTCATATATTCTTTTCTTAGGCACAGACTTCAGCCATACTCTCCCCATCATATTATCAGAAATATGAAACTGAGGTGATATTTTCATTTCCATGTACCTTAATACTGTCTATCATTTTGTTCAGGACTAAAAGGAGGCATAAAAGGATGCTATTTATTCATCCATTAAAGTCTCATTAACAGCTTCTGCTTAGTGCCATCCATTATTAGAAGTAATCATGAATGAGGAATCCCAAATACTCAAGACTTTAAACTGACTATATATTTCTGTCTATTATTTTTAACAATATCCATACATATATTTTTAAAGGGGTACTTCTTGCCATATGATCATTAGAAAAATGATTATACCTGTAAGCACTTGCATTACAGGATTTTTAAGATCACCTAGATAGGACATAGAGTTCTTATTAAAAAATATTTCCTATGCAGGAGGCACAAAACTAATGGTAGCTAATTTGATTTTCCTGGGGTCTCCAATTTCTTCTTGACCCAAATACCTTCATTGTACCATTTCATAGGAATACACATATAACTATGTTCTTGTCCTAGATAATAAGAAACAGCTCTGTAGTATTTGTGTACTTTCACTCAGCTGGTTCTGCTGGTTATGGACAAAGATGCCCAAGTAGTTTTAGAAGGCCTGCTGATTATAGGGCAACATCTGTTCCACAATCCCCAGTGAGTTAATCATAAGGGTAGCTTGAAATGTCTGGAAAATCTCACTATCCAGATCTGGAATCACAAATCCATAACATATGGGCCACTCTGAGATTTATAAGTACGTATTAGAAAAATAAACAGTTGTGGCAATTGTTCAGAACACAGACTACTGTTGTGTACAAACTGATTGGAGCTGGCAAGTGAAAAGAACTCATTTAGAAGACTATCTGATGAATTTAGATCACAGAAGAAAAGTTAGCACTATATAATGACTTTCCAATAATTATTTTAATTGTACCAAACCAACAGAGATAAAAGAACAATATCATCTTGAAAAATAAATAGGCTGAGACATATGTGGACAAAGGTATGTCTTCACATCCCCTATCATTGTTATAGACTACTCACGTCCCTAAAAATCAATTATGTTGAAGCATCATCCCCCTCCTCCAAACTGGTAAGAGGCAATTAGGTTTAGATAATTTAAAGAGAGTGAAGATCCTGTGATAGGATGAGAGGAAGTGTGTCCTCACAAGGAGAGAGGAAAGACACGTGGTTCTCTCTAGTTTGGGAAAGAGGAGAAGCCAGAAAATACTCATCTGTGATAAGGAAAGAAGTCATCAAAAGTCCTTGAACATGTTGGCATTCAAATAGGCTGTTAGCCTCTAAAACTATGATCCATAAAAGTTCATAGTTCAAACCATCACATATATGGTATTTTGGTATACCATCACAAACAAACTAAACACTCAGACTTTACTTTGAGAACATGAAATCTCAGCCAATAGAATTTACTTTCTTATTTATAATAAATCCTTACTCTCTTCTATACCTATTATCCTTAGGTTTCGTCTTCTTATTGTGTCCTGGATTTCCTGATTATTTTGTGGTAGGATCCTTTTGCTTTTTGCATTTTCTTTGACTGTTGTGTCAATGTTTTCTATGGTATCTTCTGCACCTGAGCTTCTCTTCTATCTCTTGTATTCTGTTAGTGATGCTTGCATCTATGACTCTTGATGTCTTTCCTAGGTTTTCTATCTCCAGGTTGTCTCCCTTTGTGATTTCTTTATTGTTTCTATTTCCATTTTTAGATCCTGGATGGTTTTGTTCAATTCCTTCACCTGTTTGATTGCTTTCCTATACTTCTTTAAAGGATTTTTGTGTTTCCTCTTTAAGGGCTTCAAGGTGTTTACCTGTGTTCTCTTGTATTT
This sequence comes from Montemys delectorum, assembly GCA_019843815.1. Taxonomy (NCBI): domain Eukaryota; kingdom Metazoa; phylum Chordata; class Mammalia; order Rodentia; family Muridae; genus Montemys; species Montemys delectorum. Next base: position 11,527 of record JADRCD010044653.1, on the reverse strand, counting down.
TTTTAAGAGAGTTATTTATGTCTTTCTTAAAGTCCTCTATCATAATCATGAGATATGATGTTAAATCAGAGTCTTGCTTTTCTGGTGTGTTGGGGTATCCAGGGCTTGCTTTGATGGGAGCACTAGGTTTCGATGACATCAAGTAGCTTTGGTTTTGGTTGCTTATGTTCTTCCCTTGTCTCTTACCATCTGGTTATCTCTGGTGTTAGCTGGTCTTGCTGTTTCTGACTGTGGCTTGTCCCTCTTGCAAGCCTGTGTATCAGTACTCCTGGGAGACTTGTTCTCTTCTGAAAGAATTTAGGTATGGAGAGCTGTTTACCTGTGTTCTCCTGTATTTCTTTGAGGGAGTTATTTATGTCCTTTTTAAAGTCCTGTATCATCATCATCATGAAAAGTGATTTTATATCTGAATCTTGCTTTTCTGGTGTGGTAGTGTGTCCAGAAATTGCTATGGTGGGAGAACTAGGTTCTGATGATGCCTTGGTTTCTGCTGCTTATGTTTGTACACTAAATGATGGTTCATGTCTAACAGTTTTTTATAGTATAATGAAGATTATGAAAACATGTTATTTATTTTCTGATTTTCTGAAATTTGGTTTTTAGTTTTCTTCCCAAAGTTGCTTTTATATGAATGTATTTTAGTACAGGCAGTATGAGAGTATGTGTTTTATATCCCATGGGTCATCATGACATGAAATTCAGCTTTCAGTTCTCCAATTAAAAATAGCCTTCTCACTTCATGATGGCAATCAATGTCTTGAAGCAGCAGGAACTGACTTGAGAAAGGAGTCCTTCTGTCTTCCTCATTCAGCATGTGAAAATTTTTCCTGAGTTATGATGAGAGTATAAGTAATAAAGGTGATTGCTTCATCTGGAATAAAATGCTGTGGGTAACTTTAAAAAATCTCATTCTGGATTGAATACATATCTGTTTGTGTGTGTGTGTGTGTGTGTGTGTGTGTGTGTGTGTGTGTGTTTGTGTGTGTATGTGTATATATGTGTGTGTGTGTATGTGTATGTGTGTGATAGGAGAAAGGAATTATAAGACAACACATTTGAGATCAAAATTTCAAAAATGTATTGATATTTTTTTTACTTCTTTCCTCTCCATATGTGCAATTTTTTATAATATTTTTGTGTGTTTATTGGATCTTGACAGTCTATGAAAAAGAATGACTCTATTAAATTTAGAATACATAAAAAGTAAAAATTACATAAAATATACTATGAACAGATGACTTTTCTATGCAGAGATTAGTTTAACAAAGAAGAAATAGCATTAACAATAAATAAATAACTCTAACAAATCAATTTTAATAATAGCCCAAAGTTCAGCATTTTAAAAATTGGTCAAATCACATGAGAAACAGTTTTCAGGATATTAGGCCCTTCTCAAGTACAATCTTGATAATGAAAATGATCACGGTAAAAGAGAAAGACAGTTTTAGTGGAATCTTCTCACATTAAAATAAACTTGTTATAGAACCTTATGAGTGTACCCTTGGAGAGTTAACCACACAGAGATTACTTAATTTAAACACTATAATTAATTCCAAATATTACTCAGTTAGAGAATATATAACTTGAATGGCCTCATAGAAATTATTTGGAGGGGAATAATCAATCACAAGCAGTTACATTTTATATAGCTGTTGTTTCAAATATTTGTAATATATTCTTATTGAAATATAGAACACAAAAATTGCTAGGAATTAAGAAAGAAAATAAGAGAGAGTATCTCCTACAGCAATGGAAACTTGCATTTAATGGAAGAAGGATATAATAGTTAGCTTACAGGAGACAATATAGAGTGTGTAAGTACAGAACCACATGCATATGCACTGTTGAGTGGATACAAACTGTGACGTTTTAATGATTTTGATACTTCACTATAGGTATATAAGCTGTAAAAACGTATATAGGAATTCCATATATTTTTTTCTTTGAAACTATCTGTGAATTTGCAATAATCAATGAAAATGGAGAGAGCTGATTAGAAAGAAATCAGGCAAAATGTTCAGTTTTGTTTTCATCTTATTGGTAAGCATGTAACTTATTGACTTAAATTGCTTTTAGGTCATAATAACTACTAAGTGTAGTTTAAAAATACATAGTAAGTTTTATCTAGTTTAACTTACAGATATTGTAAGTTTTATGCTAATTTTATAACCTAAATCTGAACATACTAGGAATTGCTATATAGAAATCATAGCATCTGTGATTATCTACACAGGACCCTCAGAACATTTGGCCCATTAATATTCCCTTATATTAAGGGAGTAAGGAATTAGAAGGCCTATAGAGTAGTATAGGAAGCAGCATTGAGGAAAAAATGAAGATGCAAGAGGTTCCACCACTACAGAATGATATATAAGCAATTAACAACTATCTAAAGGGGTAAAGGATTATTCCACAATAAATTGTCTATGTTCTTATATGTAACCCCAGTGACTCATTGGTTCCCAAGCTTCATGTGTTTTAATCAGCACTTAGACAAATTCTAAATTTCTTCATAACCCATTTTAGAAGGTTAAGCATTGAATTAAATTCCATATATACACCTCTCAGTATGATGTCAGGAAAATACTTGAAAATTACAATTCAGATTCAGATTCCAAACCATGAAGTTTTGCTTAAGTTATCATTACTGATCATGACATTTTGCCCGAAAGTACCCTAAAGTGAATTGGAAGGTCATTAAAAAATGAAATGAGTAAGAATATTCATCTTTTTATCAGAACTGCTATGTAGAAGTTCTGAAGTATAGACTCCAGTATGTAAATGTTTCATATTACCATACATTTTTATCCCATTTTACACTTTCAGTTATAAGTGACAACATTCTCACTGATAATGTTATTGGCTTATGTATTGTAGGAGATACTACTATGTAGTTCCTTAGAACAACCCTTCTCTGCAGACCTTTTTAACCATCCACATATACCTTTCATCCTCATTATTGAAAATCTCCTTGGTATTTCTGAATTCTAGCTGTAAAGAGACCTTGAAAGTATAGTTTCTCCAAGTGTCTTTTTGGCTTCAGATGAAGAAACTTATCTTGGGATTTATAAAAGAGGCAATATTTATAGGACAACTCGATAGCAATCTTGTACAGAGACATGTGAATACATGTGATAGTGTTTCAAGGATCATTCTAGCAAGCTCGTAATTCTACTCATGATGCACTTTTCCGACAGGACATATTTTCATGTATTCTACAATACCTCAATGCTGGGCTGTAATATCTATCTATCTATCTATCTATCTGTATGTCTGTCTGTCTGTCTGTCTCTATTGTATAAAACCCAACACTTCAGTAGAGTGGGCCAGAAATTCTGATCATTGAAATGACAAGATAAGCTACTTCAGAGTGGCTGTTATAGGGTGCTGAAAGACTTATTAAGAAGGACATTATTTTCCATGTATCTCACCATTCACCCCACTGAATGAGCATAGCAATTTCTATGTCTTTGATATTTATCTTTAGAGGCATGATATCTAAAGCATCTCCATCTTCACATCTGGACTTGATGATGAGCTCTAAAAGCAACTTCCAGGCATTCAATGGGTGCAGTCTCACAGACTTCCTCATGGACCTCACTTCTATCAAGAGTTCCAACATTTATCAAATTACCTATCATTGGCTACAGCATCCAGATCCAGATATATGTGTGCATGTGTTTTAATTTTCTTTCTATTGTTGTCATAAAGGTACCTATCATGGAGTAGGAAAGGGCTTATATTATCTTACAGCCCATCATGAAGGAAAGTCACTGCAGGAACTCAAGTGGGGCAAGAAGTAAAGCAGAAAACAAGGAGAAATGCTACTTACTTGGCTTGTTCCTTGAAGCTTGTTCAGCTTGCTTTCTTTTTTTTCCTTTAACTTTTTCTTTCTTTTTTTTAATTAGATATTTTCTTTACTTACATTTCAAATGTTATCCCCTTTTCTGGTTTCCCCTGGAAAATACCTGTTCCATCTTCCCTCCTCCTGCTTCTATGAGGGTGTTCCCCCAACAACCCACTTCCAACTCCTTACCCTGGCATTCTTCTACACTGGGACATCCAGCCTTCATAGGACCAAGGGCCTCTCCTCCCATTGATACTCAACAAGGCCATCCTCTGCTACATATGCAGCTGGAGCCATGTGTACACTTTGGTTGGTGGTTTAGTCCCTGGGAGTTCTGGAGGAATCTGATTGTTGATATTGTTGTTCTTCCTATGGGATTGAAAATCCCTTCAGCTCCTTCAGTCCTTTCTCTAACTCCTTCATTGGAGACCCTGGAGAGCTGACAAGGGTGTGGAGAAAGAAGAACACTCTTCCATTGTGAGTGAGACTGTAAGCTGGTATAACCACTCTGGAAATCAGTCTGGTGGTTCCTCAGAAAATTGAACATAGTACTACCCAAGGACCCAGCTATACCACTCCTGAGTATATACACATACCCAGAAGATGCTCCAACATGTAATAAGGACACATACTCCACTATATTCAAAGCAGCCTTATTTATAATAGCCAGAAGCTGGAAAGAACCAAGATGTCCCTCAACAGAGGAATAGATACAGAAAATGTGGTACATTTATACAATAGAATACCATTCAGCTATTAAAAACAATGACTTCATGAAATTTTTAGGCAAATGGATGGAACTAGAAAATATCATCCTGAGTGAGGTAACCTAATCACAAAAGAACACACATGCTATGCACTTACTGATAAGTGGATATTAGCCCAGAAACTTGGAATACCCAAGATACAATTCACAGACCACATGAAGCTCAAGAAGAAGGAAGACTATAGTATGGATACTTTGTTCCTTCTTAGAAGGGGGAACAAAATACCCATGGAAGGAGTTGTAGAGACTAACTATGGAGCAGAGACTGAAGGAAGGGCAATCCAGAGACTGCTCCACCTGGGAATCTTCCCCATATTCAGTCACCAAACCCAGACACTATTGTGGATGCCAGCAAGTGCTGGATGACAGGAGCCTGATATAGCTGTCTCCTGAGAGAATGTGCCAGTGTCTGACAGATACAGAGGTGCATGCATGCAGCCAACCATTGGACTCAGCCTGCTTTCTTATACAACCCAGAACCACCTGCCCAGGAGTGGTACTACATAAAATGTATTGTCTCTCAACCATTAATTTAAGAAAATACTCCCAAAGATTTGGCTGCATGCTACTTGATCCCCCTTCCTAGCTTGGCTTATGTTCACAAAATCACTAATAAGAACATGTCTACACCTCACACATAGGTTTTCATTACAACAAATACTGAGTAGTATGGTGCTTCCCTTTGTTTCCTGTACCCATCAACTCAAGCTTCATATAAGAAGCAGTCTGCTTTTTTAGATATATCCAAAAAAGTTGCACCACTGAAGGTCCAGCCTCAGTTGCAATTGATGGCCCAGAACTGAAGGGCTCATGCAAAGGATTTGAGGCTTGGAATCATGAAGAGAGCTTATGAGAAGCTATTGGTGAAGCCTAGTTACAGCGGAAGACAGCAGTGTTTTGGAAATGTCAGTACCGTGCAATGACCACCAAGAACAGCAGCAGCAGTAGAGTACAGACATCTGAAGCCCAGAAGATAAGATGTATGCTACAAAGGGCAGAGCTGGAGAAGTGACAAAAGCCCTTAGAGGAGCCCAGAAGATCGTGAGTTGGATCCCAGACATTGGTTTTGCTTTTGATTGTGACTGGGCCCTGATATTTTTCCCTCTTGAAGGAAGAAAGTATTTTAATGGAGCCCACAGTTAAAAGACCTTGAATTTTAAAAGATATTGGACATTTTAAATTGATTAAACTTTTAATATGTAAAGACTGTGGGATTTTAGATCTTACATGATAGAGTTTCTCGAAGTTTTAATATATATATGATATATATATGTATACCTCTATATACCTCTAAAGATAAATATTCAAGATATAGATATACCATACCATATACATATATATATATATGTATATATATATATATATATATATATATATATATATGTACATATATCCAAATACACACACACACACACATATGGTGGGGTTAATGAGAAGAGTTCTTAAGTTTTTTATATATATGTAATATATATGATATATCTATGTATCTATGTGTTAAATATTTATTTATATTAATCTGTGTGTGTCTAAACATAGGACCTCTTTACCCTCACAATATATATGTATATATAAGTATATATATACATATATATGCATATATGTGCATTATATGCCTTATATAGTTGAATACCAAGCCACCACCTTGAAGAACACATTTGACTTTACTAGACTCAAATAAGTCAACTAAATATCCTCTTTAAAGATGATAAAATGGAAAGTATTAGAGACATCCTAAACAAAAGCTGTGGCCCATTTTAGTTGGAGAAGTTCCAATGGTTGAAGGAAATGGGAACATACTAGTAAAAAACTCCACATTTAAAGAAATGAGGCATGGAAGCAGAGCTCTTAGAATGGCAATCAAGAGGAAGAGACGAACTCTTAAGGCGTTTAGGTGAATGGTAGTTCTCTGAGACCTACAAGGAAACTAAGAAGCAAAAGTTATCTATGTATATATATATAAGTAATATATCCTATATATGGTTTTTTACTTTTTTATTAATCATTCCTTTCATTTACATCTCAAATGATATCCTAATTCTCTGTTACCTCCTCGACCTATATATGTTTTTAAAATTAAGATCAATTAAATGCCCTTGTACAACTTTCCTAAGTGACAGTGTCCTTATTTTGAACATGTACTTATTAAAGATTTGGAGATGTTTTGATTCTGAAAGAATAAACATGATTTCAAGGGATTTTGTAAGCATATGTCCCATAATTTGAAAAGTGTCATTTGAGTGTTAGATTCCATTCTCAGCACCTAAAAATAATTCTTAGTAATTTGTATTAATGTAGTGTGTGTGTGTGTGTGTGTGTGTGTGTGTGTGTGTGTGGTTGTGTACATGCTAAGGTATACATGTGGACCTCAGAGGACAACTTACTGGGATCAGTGTCAGTCTTTCAATTTTATCATGTTTGTCCTAGGAAAGGAACTCAATTAATCATACTTGGTAGCAGCTACATTTCCCTTCTATGTGTCCAGTGTTGTTATAGTATTATAAACTATTAGGGCCAACTTCAAATGATTTCATTTTTAGTGTATCACCCTTCTTCATTGGAGTGAAATTTGGACTAAGGTAGCCATGCTGAGATAGGAAGAACGAGAAGGAAGCTATCAGTAAATTAAGCCCCAGTGAATAAGAGAGGTTCATTGATTTCCAAAAGCTGATCCATTTATTTTCAGTACTGCTAACTTACTAAAGGATCAAACAGAATATATTTCACTATATGATCAAAACAGAAGGATGATTCACTGACTTTTCCAGGTTGGTTCTACATTAATTGATGTGCTGGTACACCCTTGCAGACACCGCCTTGCACAGCTCCACTGCATGACATATTGGCAACCAGACAAGTTACCCCATGAGGTCATCGCAAGAATGTTCAACTATTGTATACTGCCTTTGTTGTTGACATTTTTTTTCTGTATTATGTCAGATGGGGCTAGACTTCTGGATTGCTCATCACATCTCATCTCGTATTTCTCTGGAAAAAAAGGTGACCCCACCATCCTCTTTTCTTCTTTCATCTTGGCATAGGCAAGCTCTAGCTCCACGGATCTTGCGCACACTTCTTAAACCAACACTGAGGTCTTTCCTGTCTCTGGACTTTTGTACTTGCTATATTCTCTACACAGAATGTTTTGAACTAGATAAGCACACATCTAGTTAGCTCTTATCATTCAGGTGTTAACTCAAATGTCAGTTCTTTTATGTAAAAGAACAGTCCTTTCTAACACCTCGGGTGCTCTTTTGCCCATTACCAAGGCATACTGTCTCCAGTGGCATCATTATCTCTGCATTCCTAAATTGATCAAGCCAGGAAAAGATAACCATGTGGAAATTTTGATATAAGAATGTATAACCTTTTGCAAATGAAAAGTTCCTTTTGATTTTCCTGTAGTGCTATGATATAGTGAAGAGAGGATGTATTACTTAGTACCCTTTTGATTTCAAATGCCAGAAACTTCACTCAAATCCTTTGGCAACAGTGAAACTTTACTAGCTCATGAGTAGAATGTCCAAGGAGTGTGTTGAACAGTATCAGAAGTAGTCTGCCTCTTCTCTGTAACTCAGCATTGAACTTCTCTCTGTTGGATTTTTCTCTTTAGTATAGTCTTTCCCACGGCAAGAAACAGAATCCCTAAGCTCAATATTACAATGAGAGCTATAAACAAGTATGTATGCTATATGTTCTCTTGGAGGTAGCATGGTGAATAGTGAGCTATCTGGGAATTTATCCTTGTCTAACACAATATGGGAATAGAGTGGACAACAAGCAAGCAATACCAAGAAAGAAGAAGATAATTTCAGGTAGTAGTAAGCATTATTTAATATACCCTTATGACATATTGGTCAAAACTTTCCATAATTTATTTCAATTCTACACCAGCATTACAGAACACGTATTCTGTGCTTACCTGTGCCAAAGGTTTCTGGTAGAGAGTTGAAGAACCAAATCAATGCTCTTTATGGAGACATTTTACTCTACTTTGCTCAGATAAGTTAACTAAACACCCACCCACTGTAAGCATAATAAAATGGGAAATACAGGGTACATCCTACACAAAAGCTATGATGCATTCTAACCAGGGAACTTCCAATGGGTGAAGAAAATAGGAACATACTGCTAAAGAATTTCATATTTAAAGTAGTGATTCATGAAGGAGGAGCTTTGACAATGGGAATTGAGAAGAAATGAGCACTCAAGGAAGTCTAGGTGAGTGGTGCTACTCAGAGACGTACAAGGAAATCAAAATGCAGCAGTTATACATGAAAACAGATGGGAAATGATGATATTGCCCTGAAACATGCTACTTTAGAGGATAGATAGAAAGGGCTGAAGATTATTCATTTGTGGAGTACCTGTGTATATTAAAAAGGAAGTGTACATACAATCGTGTATATACTTAACTGTGCAGAGTCCCACATTTTACTTATGAGAAACATGAAATCTATGAACATTATGGAACTCATATCCAGTCACAGAGCACACGGGCTAGTGGAACAAACTTTTGACCTTCTACTAAGATGTGAGCCTCTTCACAATACTCGCCTGACTCACAACAACTTATACCTTCATAACTGACAACCACAAAGATCCTGCTGCCCTACCTTCCTGTTAAAATCATTTCCAGTTGAAGAAAGGAGCAAGGAGGATGACTAAATCCCAACAGGAAGGTTGATTTATTTTAGAAGACTTTTCGCAAGACTCTTTAAGAAGCACTCTGACAGTGCTAATTTTAACCAAGTCATTGTGAAGCAACCTTGGATTCCTCCATGCAAGGCAAAGTACAAACACAAGTACATGACTCAGCACAGAGCAGCAGTGGTTCTCCCTGTAGCCTATTACCCATACCTCAAAAGGAATGAGGAAGAGCTTCCAAGTTAACAAAGGTTTTGAAAACTGTCTAAAAAAGCACTACCTAGCTCCTTGTCCCACCAGTTTCCTACACTAAGGCTTTTGTACTAATTCCCTCTAAATCCTTCCCAGTAGATCTTCCCATGTTCACCTATTGCCCTTGTATTATAGAAGGAACTGAACTGGGCTTTGAGATATGGGCTTTGTGGTATGGTCTATGATAATGATAATGAGTCTATCTTTACTGAGGTTTCCAACAGAATGGGAAATAGGTAAGAAAGGACTCGGGTTGTAGAAACAATAGCAATATCCCCAGAAACTTGGTCTCAATTTTATATGAGCTCCTTTCTTAAGGAGCTAAAAATACTAAATTTTACTATGATAGAAATCCACAAGACACGAGGTAGACAC